>JANKKC010002639.1:0-20250 GCA_026225755.1 Bursera bipinnata
TACTTGGACTCACCGAGGACTATAATTAAGACTACCTACACTTGGGTAACACTTTCTAAGATGTAGCAAATATCCTCTGTCCAATGGAAGACAAAACCCAAGAGTGGATAGAATAGCTTACATCAAGGTACCTAAAGTCGATGTGTGGAAGCCCCCAGTTCCGAAAGACTCTGTCATCGTTATTATATCGGCACTACTTGGAAGCTCTGTGTTTCTCAATATCCTGCTGTTTTTAATTATTGTTTTGGCTGTTTACTTTTCATATCATAAAAAGCTCTTGCAGTCAGTTTCAAGTTTGTCAGCAACGAATTTAGAAGCTATACATACAAGGAGCTGGAACAAGCAACTGGAGGCTTCAAACAAACATGGGGTAGAGGTGCTTTTGGAACTCTTTATAAAGGGGTCTTAACATCAGACCCTCGAGGATTTATTGCAGTCAAGAAGTTATATAAGATAGTACAAGAAGGAGAGAGAATTCAAAACGAAGGTGAATATGATTGGTCAGACTTACTACAAGAATTTAGTTCGTTTGCTTGGGTTTTGTGATGAGGGGGGCCACAGGCTTTTGGTATAGCAGTACATTCATGAGTAATGGGTCTCTGGCAAGCTTTCTGTTTGGACTATTCATGCCAAATTGGAACCAAAGAGTACAAATTGCAGTTGGCATCGCAAGAGGTTTAATGTAATTGCATGGAGAGTGTAGCACTCAGATTATCCACTGCGACGTAAAGCCTCAAAACATACTCTTGGATGACTACTTTACGCCTAGAATTGCAGACTTTGGATTAGCAAAGCTATTCTTGGCAAATCAAACTCGGGCATCTCGTACAGGCATAAGGGGACAACGGGGTACTTCGCTCCTGGATGGTTTAGGAAAGCCTCAATCACCGTTAAAGTTGATGTCTATAGTTTTGGCGTGATGTTACTAGAGATCATTTGTTGCCAGTCAAGTGTTGCGTTTGCTGTGGCAAATCAAGAGGAGGCACTCATGGATTGGGCGTACAGTTGCTACAAGTGTAAAGAGCTGGATAAATTGGCAGAAAATGATGAAGAGGCAAGGAATGATATGAAGAGGGTGGAGAGGTTAGTGATGGTAGCACTTTGGTGCATTCAAGAGGATGCTTCGCTTAGACCTACAATGAAAAAGGTTACAGAAGTGCTTGAGGGAGTCCTTCCAGTTTCTTTGCCCCCTTGCCCTTGGAATTACAGTTCATATTGATCTAACAGTTCTCATTGTATACGCAATATGCATGTATTTGTCTATGATTTACTCTTAGGAGGCAACATACGTATGTATTATGAGTTTATTACCTAACCGTGTCAGAATAAAACACACTTGCATTTGAATAATATGATAGTTAGAACACATTGAAGTCAAGCGAGTCTTCATTAATTTTCACCCATGTTTAATTTGACCACAAATTTGTCAGGTTAATTTAAGCATTTTAGCTTTAGCTATACTACTTGCTTCGTATATGCGGCAAAGGCTATTTCGACCCATCACCATTTTTGACTCATGCTTTTGCTTCATTTTGTACCGTATTGACTATCAAGAGACTTGCGTTTTCTTGCCATCTGCATAAAAATGGTAGCAATTCACATCCTGAAGATCCTCCATGAAATGGCTATACCCGGCCTGGTGCTTTGGACGGAAATTTTATAAGCAGAAAGAGGCTAAAATTAAATTACATATGGCAAAATGATGAAAATTTGAAGTTTTCTTAAGACATATATGTACATATATTGATATATTAATTTGTTCAAATTTTCCCAGAAGGAGAGAGCCAAGGGAAGAGGTAAGGGGACAAATTGAATGGAATATAACCCATTGCAACTTGTTCTCAGAAAATCAACCACCTCTTTTTAACAAAAATAAATAGCACGTGCCCATTAAAAAGGTACTATATTGCGGATGTGCATCAACATTTAAAGCACTTTTTGAACTGGCGATCGGCGAAAATGGTGCTCATTCTGTTAGCTACTTGCTGAAATTGATCACTGATGTTAAATTAGATGCTGCCACTGATAAATCATTTCATGAAAATGGTTGTTCATTTTCATGCATGCATGATTCATATATATTTGATTATATCTCTCCGGAAACTCAACTTCTTATAAAAATATGGGAGAATTCTATCAATATGATCCCAAACATATGAGAAAACGGCACAAGCTAGTTTTTATTTCTTGTGTCTTATAGTGATGAAAAGTACTCTTATTATCTATTGCATTAAAAAAGATTGTATGTACACATAAATATGAGATGAAATTTTAAGTTCTAATTATGATAGTTCATTCACAAACAAGATTTTTAATTCTCATGAAGAAATTAAATATAATTCATAGAGAGAGATGGTGAAATTTCAACGAACGAGTGGCCGCATAGTAGAAGTCTTTATCTTTTTTTTTTTTTAATTTAGAAATGATTGGGTACTTTAATTCATTATAGACAAAAGAAGCACCTTATCTTACGTGATAATCTGATAGAATCGAAAACCCTAGCCAAAAATGTTTTGATAAAATTTGTTCGTCTTGACCGTATAACGAGGTGATTTGATCGGGCAGCGGCAAAGGATCCATCCAATGATTTGAAGGGAAATTACCCTTTCGACAGAAGTAGGCTTAGAATTAAATAACGAAGCTGCAAAGTGGTATTTGGTCCCTTCGAGCTCCAAAGGGCCGTCTAGAGAAGACGTACCCTTTTGTTTATTATTAATAGATATCATGCTTGCCTTGCTACAAGAGATGTTGTCTTTGTCATCTCTTTGTTAGCTTATCATCCTTTTATAAAGTTATAAACAATTTGCTGAGGCATTTTGGAAGTATCGAGTACTTCTTGTTCAGGTCATATCTGATTATCTGTCATGCATTCATTGTCATGTTCTTTTAGCCGCGTTCAGAACACTATATATATATATATATATATATATATATGTCATTAATTGTAAACTACAATGCTTACTAGCTTGCTTAACTTAACTAATTGTATACTTAACATAAATATATCGTAAAGTAAATTGAGATTCACCTACTGTAAATCAGTAACAAGATCCAGTATTCTTCAGATTATTAGCTCAATTCAATAAGTAAATAATACGAGATTTATCAAGGTGCTTATTATGATAAATATATTTATATAATTCTAAGTGTTTGAAGCATAGGGTTTACCAAAAGCAAACAAGAAACGTTGTTCCTTTCCCATCTGACTTGGAATGAATAAATAGGATCATGCAAGGATGTCGACATCTCTTTTATATATATATATGTTGAAGCTTTCCACATCAGTTCATGTAGAAGGAATCTCCTTCCTCGCTATAAGTGAATGAAATTCATATATAGCGTAGTTTATTAATTTCTCCTTCTCTCTTTTCTGATTTTCTGTTTCAGAAAGCATCAAGAAAGTCTTCTAGGGCAAGAAACACGACAAAAGTTAGTGCTATCCTTTTGTTAATCATTAATGCATAACTAGCTCATGGTTTCTTGGTGCAGATTTGATTTCTTTTCTTGTGTTTGGTGAAGAAGCTTTTTAGTTTCAAGATCATATATATAAATGAACACTCATCAAAAGAGAAAGCTCCCAGAGCAGATTTATTATGGATCTTCTCAGGAGCCTCGACACATAGGATTTCGCTTCCTGTCTCCAACACCAAGTGGAGTGCTGATTTCAGGAACTTCTGATCTATCAGGAGTTGTTACTAGCCATCTTGGATCACCAATTTCAGCTAAGACGTGCACTGGGTTCTCACAAGGGAATATCCACATTGATGGCGCCTTACCTACATGTTCGCAACTGCAGTCAAGTGTACATCATAATTCACTCATTCCACCATATCGATCTTTTAACCTAGATTCAAAAGAATTTGAAAATTTTGGTCTTCAATCAGTGGTTCAATTTCACCTCCAAAACAATAAGAATTCCAGTTTCTTCGAGAATCAAAGGCAAACCTATGTTAGTCTCAGCGAATATCAAAACCATAAAGTGAGTTCAATTAAGTTTCTTGTTGTCATTATGCGTATTGAATACTGGACACATTCATATCTACTTTGGCCTGCTGTAGGATGGCAACCAGTCAACATTCAACTGTCAGTTTTTGAAGCCAAGCTCGCGTTGTCAGCCTCCCAATCCTTCTTATGGGATCAGCTGTGCAGATCATACTAGTTTCATTCCAGCTGCAGACGCAGGAGTCACGAGTAATAAAACACGAATAAGATGGACTCAGGATCTTCACAACCGATTCGTTCAATGTGTAAATTGGCTTGGAGGTGCTGAAAGTAAGTGTTCTGGAATGTTTAGAAGGAAAGAAATCAATGTTCGATGATATATCGATAACCTTTTACCATACGTACATTGTGCATTTGCAGAAGCTACTCCTAAGGGAATCCTTAAGCTGATGGACATTGATGGATTGACTATCTTTCATGTTAAAAGTCACCTGCAGGTTAATTAGATGTTCATTACTCCTTATAAAACTGTCCGGATATACATTCTAGAAATTTAATTCCAATTTTTTTTTTCTTTTCTTTTCTCCCAGAAATATCGATTTGCGAGGCACATTCCAAAATCCACTGAAGGTATATTCTTTTATTTTTATATCCCTGATGTGGTACTTAAACTAATTAATTGCATGCCCTTGTTTTCTTCTGCTCAATTTTATGCAAAATATATCCTCAAAGTCATGCCAATGCTGGTCAAGCATATAGATTCGATTTGGACTTCTTGCTTGTTGTTTTGCAAATTAAGCATACTATTACGAATGTCCACCATCCATGGATATGTCTCAATAAATTTGCACTCATCTACGCTTTATATACACGTGTATATTAATTGTGCGTGATGATATTCAGGAAAATCAAAATGCGAGAGGATAACTGATATGAATGCAATAACACAGTTAGGCCCAGAAACGTAAGCTTTCATCGATCATGTCCATCCATTGTCCCTAGTCTAGCTTAATTTGTTATATACTCTCGTTCTTGTTCAAGCTGCAGAAATATAGATAGAGAATTTGTGAATGATCTTAAGCGTAATTTCTTTAATTTTAGCCTGTCCTTTTATCTGTTGATTTATGATCCTCAATGAACAGAGGCATGCAACTTGTAGAAACACTGAGATTGCAACTAGATGTTCAGAAGCGCCTACATGAACAATTAGAGGTAACTTATTTTCCTTTTTCAGTATTATATATATAGTTAAAAGTGTATATTGAATGTCGTACTTTGCAGACTGCAGAAAAAAAATATTGTGTTAATTCACTTCTGAATCTGATGTGGTTTAGGTCCAAAGAGATCTGCAATTGCAGATTGAAGAACAAGGGAGGCAGCTCAAACAGATGCTAGATCACCAACTAAAAAGGAACAATTCTCCTATTCATCCTCAAAATGACCTTAAAGACGTAAGTGCCACTAGTGTGGAAGATTTCAAGGATGCCCATTGCTCTTCCAATATAGTATGTTAGTTAATCTTCAATCAATGGATTAATTAGAGATCAGGACAGGTGGTAATGTATATTCCTGTTTCAGAGACAATTACAGATTCCATTCATGAAAGATTGATAAAGACTTTAATTAGCCCCCCAACAGCAGTCCATTCTTTTTGCTTCCTTCAAACCATGTTATTTTTGTGCGCTTCAATGGAAGTGCATCTATAAATGCTGATGAGGCATAGACTATAATTACGATAAGAATAAAGGTTAGCTGCCATTAATGTAAGATTTGATTGAGCTCCAATTCTTTCAAATGGGCATACACAATCTTTCATATTCTCTTTTTATTTGCTTTGTAAAAAGTTGCATAAAACCTTAACACAAACTAACATTAATTGTCTATTAGATAACAGACATTATAACTTAAAACTTTCAGATTGGTTAATTATCTAGACGAAAAATCTAAGATATAATTCGCGGTGCGATATGTAAAAGAGATTTTCAATGAAATAGTGATAGCGGATGCTTATGGACCTTTTTTGTAATGAACCAGAATTTACCATTCAAGATTATTAGAATTTCTAATTCAAGTTAACTTCCATAAGGGGTTCACGATTATTGAGATTTCTAATTCAACGAGATTTCTAATTCAGGTTGAATTCTATAAGAGATTAAAAAAGTAGAACGGTTTCTAATTCAAGTTGATTACTATAAAAGATTAAAAAGTAGGAGGATTTATAATTCAAATTAACTTCTACAAAAGGTTGGAAAGTAAAAAGATTTCTAATTCAAGTTAACTTTTATAAAGGTTGGTGGGTGAAAAAGTAAAAGGTTGAGAAGTTGAAAAATTGAAAGATTTCTACTTTAAGTTGACTTCTATTAAAAGTTGAAAAAATAGAAGAAATAAAAAAATAGAGGTAGTATAATAAATAGGAGTCCTACTCTTAGGGTGAAAAATGTGTTTTTAATTTTTGATTCCACACCGAAATCAATTCTGATTAACGAAGGGGTGAGAGGAATGACTGATTCCTTTTCTCCTAGGATAATGAGATTCTCATTTCCTACTTTATTTTTTCCAACCAAACAGTAGAAATGAAAATAACCCATTTTTATTTCCATTATTGAGTCTAATTTTATCGAACCAAACGGACCCTTATAGAAATAGGAGATCTTAATTTAGATCTATAACTCTTATAAGAATAGGAAATCTCTATCTTGATGTATAACACAAAGGATGAGATCTCTATCTAGATCTATAGGTTGAGATCTTTTTTATCCGTTTTTTCGACCCGACCGGATTACTTAAGTTGAAAGCTCAAAACCAAGTAAAAAAACCGGACCTTAAAAACAGCACGTGGTTAAAACTCAAACACTTCAATTTTAATCACTTTCAAGTCCTAAAAAAAAGAAAAAAAAAATTTTCATAAAATTAACACTCTTGAGTCTGAGCGGTGAGCCTCCGAGGCCTTACTGGGCTCAAAGAAACGCCTTCTTCCATCTTAGGACACAAAATCTCAGCACCCTCAATTTTGATACTTCCAAGTTCTTTTCTTGCTTCTGCCCCCAGTGGATTCACATCCTTTCAACACACAAAATCGCTCTTTTCTTCTCCACATTATTTTTTTTTTGTTTCTTCGTTTTGCGCATTGAAAAGGTGTTATCTTGGCTCAAAAGCTGGCTATGGACTACGAACCCTACGACAGCAGTGGTAAGTTCACTCAAATCTTTTCTTTTCTTTTTTTTCTCCCTTTTTTTGTTTTTCGATTTTTAGTTCTTTAGTCAATTCGTTAGTTTGTTAGGGTTTTCTTTTTCTTTTATTTTTTGTGGCTTTTCTTCTTAAATTTCGAGCATTTATAAGTTTGTAGTTGTTCGTTGGGTACAGTTAAGGTTTTTGAGCTATAATTTGTAATTTCGGGTTGTAATTGGTGGCGGATGGTATTCAAAATTATTGAACTTTAGGGTTTTGAACTGCTTTCAACTTGGGTTATTAAGAAATTTTTTTCTTGGTGTCGAATTGAATCTTTTTATTGGATATTAGGATTTTGTAGCAATTTTCTGTTTGGAGAGAGATCAAACAACTTTTTTTTTTTGGGTCAGTACAATTCAAACTTAATTGTTTAGCTGTAATAAGAGATATTTATTGTCGATATTTACTTCTAGGTTGTTAGTTTGTGATAGGATATAATTATTGTATATTTTGGCTGTCAGTGGCAGTATTTTGATTGCTTATGACTAGTTTAAGATTTAAAATTTTGAACATTGAGTGTATATTGTTAGTTTGAAGCAGTTTTTGGTATAGAAAGCGATCAAAAAACTCACCTGGTCATCGAGATTACCATTTGATTACAATGAATAAGAATGTATGGATTTTAGACTATGCTTTGTCCTATGATCCATTGGTCAACGGAGCGAATTTTTTCAATATTTCCATGAGAAAGCAACAAACTGATTAAGTATGAGTTAACCAACGTGAAAAAAATTTACTATTTTACATTTTACTCCCTCTAATTTTATCTTTGTTTAAAAATAGATATCATTTTAAATTTACATGTTCCTTTGTTGTGTGATTAAAGTGTATTCAATCTGAAATCATTGCAGGAACTGATGACGATCTTCCTCCATCACATCAAAATAGAATCCCTAGAGGGGGGCGTGTTGCAGGAAACGGAAGACCTCCTGTAGGTTCTGTCCCATATCCTAGGATGTATGGTGACACTGATATGGAGACTCAAATTCATCAACTTGAGCAAGAAGCGTACAGTTCAGTTTTGAGAGCCTTTAAAGCTCAAGCTGATGCCATTACTTGGGTACTACTGTATTTTTGTTTTCATGAATATATTAACCTAAATTTGTTTAATCAGGTTTAAATGACTGCTACAAGGAATGTATTTCTTCAGGAGAAGGAAAGTTTGATAACAGAACTTAGAAAAGAGTTGAGATTATCGAATGAGGAGCACCGAGAACTTCTAGGCAGGGTTAATGCAGATGACATGATTCGAAGAATAAGGTCCAATAGAATTCAGGAGCAAATTTTGTTTATTTAAGCTGTTGTTTGTCAGATTTTTGCAAGCTGTGGTATCTTTTTTTTGTTTTGATGAGTCCTGTGATGGGAATGTTATTAGGGAGTGGAGAGGAGCTGGTGGACTTCAACCTGGCATGCACGGTCTTACTCAAGCTGTCCATGATCCAGTACCTAGTCCAACAGTCTCTGCATCTCACAAGAGACAAAAAATAAACCAGTCAGTACCCTCTCAGTCTTTTGGTGGGCCATCACCATCATTTCATCCACAAGTAGTGACTGCGTCCCACCAGCCAACTTCATCAGCTCCTAAACGAGCACCTGTAACAGGATCCAAGGGCAAGAAGAAACCTGTGAGTTTAAAATTGAAAAAGAAAAAATGAAATAAAACATATCATATGGTTTGTTTATGTTTCCCTTTTTGTTTCAAAAGGGTCTATCTGGTGTATCCTCAATGAAGTCAATGCAATACCCTTCATCTGGGCCGGCTGGAAGGGGTCAAGTTGCTAATAGAGCATCTTCTGGTGCTGCCCTTGTGAATGAACCCGCTGAAGGAGCAACATTTGATCCATTGATTGGTAAGAGAGTTAGGACCCGGTGGCCTGATGACAATAATTTCTATGAAGCTGTTATAACTGACTACAACCAGGTTGAGGTATGCATCACTCCTGATAACAAAAAGAATTAGATCTGTTGTGGGTCTGTAGCTGATTTTTCTACTAACCTTTGTTAGGGACGACATGCACTGGTCTACGATATTGGTACTGCAAATGAGACCTGGGAATGGGTTAATCTCTCAGAGGTATACATGGCACTTTGTTTTTATGGCCTAAAGTACCTTTTTATTGTCTAACTGTTATATGTATTTTGCTCCAAGCAAATTTGGCCTTTTCTTCAATTCTTGCAGGAAATTTTAATTTGTTAGTGTATATATAGTTGCGGATACACTTGAATTTTCTGAGGCTTCTTTTTCGTCCTGTTAAAAGATTTTTTTCAAGAATAAACTCTCAGTAGGGTGTATATTTCACTCACATAATAAGTCTAATATGGGTCTCTGTTTGTGTGCTAGTACTGGAACAAAATAAATGGGTTGGGGCAGTAGTTGTCCATGTTGCCAGCCAAACAAGCATCCTATCACTTTTCTGGCTGAATCAGTGACAAAAAAATTTTGTCTAGCGACTTAACCTATGAAGTAAATATCTCCCATATAGATAAATCAACCTATCTTTATCGATTGGATAGTTTGATTGCCATGTGTCCACTAGGTATGTTGGAAAAATTAAGACTTCAAAAACATTGTAGATTTTACTATATCTATGCTGGGGCTCAAAAAAGGGTTTAATAAATTTGCTTGTAGGATGTTGTCTCTGTGTTGAGTTCTATGGTAATTTTGTTGTATAGTGATTGGAACTTATTTGTTGTTCAGCTTTTGCTAATTCTCTCTCTCCACTGTTTTCATTAGATGGTCATAATCACCATGACTGTTTCTTCTATGGAGACAGAGAGACTTGTAACTAGTTGATGTTAACTCTAGCAAAAATATGGTTGGGGACATTTGTTTTACAGATTGGAACTCATTTATTAAAAAGGTGCAGCTTCTTTCGTGTAAACTGTTGGTTCAGTTATTTGGAGCACCGAGTTTGTTTAATCCTTAAGGGCCGGCTGCCTGGTAAAAGTCCTTGGTTTCTACCTTGAGGTCAAGGTTTCAAATCCGTTGGAGCCATCTACTTGGAATGTATATTCCACAAGTTTCTTGGCCACCAAAGTGGTAAAGTCTGGAAGTAATCTCCAATTAGAACTCGGTGAACAAGAGAAAAATCAAGCGATTTCTGGGTATCGCAAAAGATTAATTTAGCTTGTGTTTGGATTTCTCTACTTGAAACCAGATTTTTGTTTTCTCAACTGAAAACCTGTTGAAAACTGTTTTCAATGAAACCAAGTTGCAAGAACAGATATATGTTGTTTTCTTAGATTTTCGTAAAGTGTATGTAACCAGTCAGAGTATTTTGCTTTACAAGTTTTTTCTGATTTGCAGAAAAAACTTAATTTGTATGAATAATACATTAAAGATCAGTATTATTGAGAGGTTTAGTATTATCCTTTGAAAGTAATATATTACTTTTATGAGCATTCTGAGTTACACATTGTTCTTATCTTCTACTGCAGATCTCTCCTGAGGATATACAATGGGAAGGTGAGGATCCTGGAATCTCTCATCGAGGAGGTTACGGGGGGTCAGCTCATGGGATGAATAGGTCTGGTCGTGATGGTGTACCAGGTGCAGGAAGAGGTAGAGGTCTGCCAAAGGGTCAATCAAGAAAAGATTTTATGCCGTCGCAGAATGGAATTGGAAAGAAGGCAACAGATGATATTAAAATTCGTCACACTGCTAGTTTGATTAAGGAGGTAAGCTGAAATAGTTTAATCCATATCAAGGATTGTTAATGTGTTGATTTCTTATATATTCTTTAACCTTGTGTTGAATTTGGAAAGGTGGAGAGGGTCTTTGGTGCAAACCATCCTGATCCAAGTGAGATTGAGAAAGCAAAGAAAGTTTTAAAGGTTAGCAGAGTAACCATGTAACTCTTTTTCCCCTAACTGCTCCTTATATCTTTTTGCATCAAATGCATCAATGGTTTAATACTTTTTTATAATTCAGGAGCAAGAACAAGCGCTTATTGATGCAATTGCAAAGCTTGCTGATGTTTCTGATGGTGAAAGCGGTCCTTCCCTTTCCTTTTTGCTTTAGAGCTAATCTTACCTGCTTAATTCTGGAAATGTTAATTTTATAAGGGCCTAATTTAATTGTATGGTCAATTTTGTTTACTAATTTATATAAGTTAGCTGGAACTGCAGTTGCAGCTAATTGTCATTAAGTTTGTATTTTGAGACGAAGTAGCGGGTCTTTTATTAAATAGTAGACTGGAGAGAATTTCCCTGAATCCCAACAGTGGTCTTGAGATGAAGACATGAAATGATGGAATGAACAAAAATACCAATAAAATATAAAAAAATTTGAGGATTATTTACTTGATATTTTTTGTACTTGAGCACGTAGTCAACTACTTCATTTATTGTAATTTTGCACGTAGTCCTTTATTTTAATGCAATGTCTTAATGATTGTTAACAAGGTTGACGGGTCTCATGCTTGCTTCAATGTTTATCGGAAGTTAAGAGTTTGGGGAAATTTTAATGGATTTTAAAATCCATGCTCTTGACCTTTTTCTCTCTTGAAATTTCTTTTGTTACTTTTGTCATTTCTGAAGATGCCAATGATTTTTTTTATATGATTGGGTATATTGGCTGTGATCCTTTAATTACATATATTTATCACATTTTCTGATAGTCTCATGTTGGTCCTTTGCCTTGAAACAGATGAGGGTGGCCATCAGTTCTCACGTGGGAAATCAATGGGAGAATGACGGAAGGTTTTTTTGGTAGGAAGCAGCATGGCTTTATCATTGGCCTGATGAGATGGGTAGAGGAGTATACTTAGAGAGCAATAAGATGGATAGAGAGAGATCTTTGAGATGTTGAAGATAGACACATCTGATTTCTAGGTCAATTTCTTGTATAATGTCATTTTCTAATTTTATTTCCCTCCATATGGGATCTCTCAGGGCTATGTGGCTAATGATAGGTATAACTGTAAGATGTGAATCATTTATGGTAGCTGAGTGCTAATTTCACTGTTAACGATTAAAAATGTCACTTTAGAAAGGCTGGTGCTTGTGTAACATTATTAGCAGTGATTAATCTGTTGTGATCATATATAAAATTTTGTTTTATTGCTGGCTTTTTTAGTTGACTGTACCATTCCATATCCCTCTGTGTCACTCTGTCTCTCTGTTTTTTCCCCTTTTTCTCTCATCAACTGCCTCTGTTAATTTGTCTTGCTGTTACAGAGTTGAGATTATTTACACAAAATAAGTGGGAACAAAAGCGTTAAAAATATGTGAAACGTGGAATGATTGGCAAATTCTGGTCATAACTGATACAAGACCGCACTCTCTCCACATACACTGATGTCCATTTCTTGTACTTTCGATGTTACATGTTGATGTCCCTCGCTACAGTATTAATGCAAATAAGTTAGAAAAAGAGGTTGCGTAAGTTGTTCTGCATCTCTGTCATAAGTGTAGATCAATTTCACTCACTGGGTCCACTTTGGAAGCTGTCAGAGATCACGATCAACCCTGCCTAACACCTAGCACCCTCCTCCTCTTGTAGTACTGCTACTAAAAGATTTACTTTTGAAGATGGTAATAAAATATTGCCTACCCTTCTGAGCTCAGACAACGAATGCATAGATTGGATTCGTAATGTTAGCTACATGGTACAATTAATATTACTTTTTTTTTTTCCCATTAGGATAAGCAACTGGTCAAACTAATATTCCTCCTTTTCCACTTCAAAATTATCATCATGGCCACCCTACTGCTTCTGCATGGAACTTCTTTTATGAGTCGCTGGTGAACATGTTTGGCTATGATTGAAGAATTACACCTTGAGAAAAATTCACTGCATATCCTAGCGTTAACTTCTTCCATAAACATGCAGAAACGAAAAGTTACAGGTTTCTTTTCCCTTGGTTCTTTCCAAGAATGAAAGATAGACCAACTTTTTAGTTATTTCCTCAACTTGGTTCATGGTTTCTATATTCAGGTGATCATACCATGAGAATTGTTCTCAACTTCAATGTTACGTATATTCTTGGCTTTCTTTGCTTTTATTCGTATTTTCTGCTAGACATTAGAGATCAACTGTCTTTCTAAACAATGGCATCTCTTCAGTGCCTTAATGCATGCAATCAATGCCAGAAAAGTGTTAGAACAGTTGACTTTGGATCATGAAAGTTGAGTAGGAGAAGATATTGTGAAATATGAAACAAGCAGCAATGGTCTAAGCACAAATGAAGTGAGGTGATCAGAAGAAGCTGAGGACATCGATTGCTGCTGGAGGAATTGGGGGATTAGTCCTGGCATTAGCAGCAAAAAATAGAGGGTATGAATGCAGTGACTGGAGAGGGTAGGCACCGTGGCCCTATTCAACTCTCAAGTTGTGCTTTAGCAGTGCTGCAAGCTATTGATGAGACTGTTACCAAGCGAATTATTGAAGCAGGTCGTGTAACTGGTGATAGGATGAATGGCTTGGCAGATGGCATCTCTGGTGAATGGTATGAATCTCTTCAATCTTTATAGAGCAACATATTATTTCTTAGATCACTTTTATTTATTATTATTCTCTTCAATCTTCATTTCATTGTATTAATGTCCTCAAGGCAACTAGGTGAGGTTTGCTCGAGATGGTTTCAATGAGCTTATTCCAATTGTTTGCAATCTGCTTTATTTGGAAGCCTGGACTCTAGTTAGAAGCACCAAATCAGAATTTTGTTCGCACTATATTATTCCTCAAGCTGACAATCGATTTTGGAGTAAATTATTCTTTACTATTATTGTTTTTGAAACTTTATAATGAATATGGAAAACAGAACCTGCAGTCTGATTCCCTCATTTCCTCTTCTCACTTCAGGTTCACCAGGCTTGAACTTTGGCCTCCCAACTTTGAAGAGGGGCTTTCCCATCACTCAAACAATATGCGGGATGGAACTGTAGGACATTTTAATTGACACAGTTGGTTTTGACATTTTGAGTAACAAATCTAAAGTTGTGAATTTCTTGGAAGACTGGCAAGGTTTGATGTTTCCTACATTGTTTATCATTGATTCAAAACAGTTCTTTATAATTCAACCATAGTCTATGCAATATTTTGCACAAAATATCGGGTGATTGTAATTCTTGAGGATGGACGGCAGTATGATGGTGATATTTTGGTCGGGGCAGATGGAATGTGGTCAGAAGTAGGCTCTTCTCCTTGTTGATATCCCTTCTCTCTAGATTTCTTAGCTATTCTCCCTTTATCTTACACTTTTAACTTCAGAAAATGATTGTTTTCACATTGCATTATAAGTTGCGTACACTACTCTTCGGGAAGCAAGAAGCAAACTATTCAGGCTATACCTGCTACAGTGGAGTAACAAACTTTCGCCCACCATATATCCATACTGTTGGGTATGGTTTGTGTAGCTGCACAACAATGAGATATTCTGAAGGCTTCGTTTGCTTATTTTGCTTGCTTGGTTTGTAGGTATAGAGTTTTGATGAGATTGAACCATTACTTTGTTGCTTCAGATGTTGGGAATGGGAAGATGCAATGGTATGCCTTCTACAAGGAACCATCAATGAATATTAATCCTCCCGGAGGCAAGTGTGTTGCTTGTGAAAACATGATAGTTTGTTTGCTCAATAATCCGCGAAAAAATTTAATTTGTTGCAGTAAATCATGGTACAGGTAAAAAGAAGAGGCTTGTTGAATTGTTTGGGCACTGTCGTGACTTTAATTGCAGAAACAACGGAGGATATGATTTTACAGAGAGATATATATGATAGGGACATGATCCACAGCTGGAGCATTGGGCATGTGACTTTGCTTGGTGATGCTGCAGCTCCAGTGCAGCCAAATCTGGGGCAAGGAGGTTGCAAGGCGATTGAGGTACGGCTATACCTCAATCTCTAACCAGCTACAGTTCCCTATCAATTCCAATNCCAATATTGAATTAATTCTGCGAACTCTCACGTTCGAGAAAGACGTTTTTTAGAGTGGATTCGAGAGTGGTTGCGCTCTTATCGGCTCTAACTTGGCTACATATCAATCAATGAATACGGCATAGGAAGCCTCGGTTTTCTTGTACGTGCTTGGAAACCATATCAATATTTGGTAATAATATGTATGCAGCATTTTTACCAACTAGTTCTTGAGCTTAATAAGATTTTCAAAATAGAATCAGATGTTACAGTGTCAGATAAAATTGTCTCAGCCCTCAGAAGGTGTATTTTAGGCCCACAACAAGGTTATTGAAACAAGTCTAACCTCAAATAATGAGAAATTTCGCAATGCCAATCAACTGGAGCATATATAATTGTTTTGAGTTTACATGCTGTTAACTAATGTTCATTGGAAAGAATGCTGCATCACTTATTTGTAGGTGCAAGTATTCAGCTTATTTGTATCGCTCATGAGAGGAAAAGAAGTTTCCGGGCTAGTGTTGCGCATGGAGCAAGTAGAATGGCATCAAAAATGCTTTCGGCTTAACAACCATACTCAGAATTTGGATTTGGATGTGCAAGTATTCTGAAATTCTTCTCCAATCTTCATTTTGAGATTCTTCTCTTATCGTTGACGCTGATGGTTGGTGGGAATGGGATGCAGTATTCCTCGACTGCTGTAAGGACAATGGAGCACGTGCAGTTTTACAGAGTTTTATGACTTTTCTCATGAATCGGATTATAGAAGATCCACAGGTGAGAGATTTTAATTAAATGAAGTATGAATATTATCAAATGTTTCCTTCTTTTTTATGTCTTAGTTATCAAAGGAAGTGGGTGGTTTCTGTGCAGGTATTGGTGACACTAAATGAGGGAGAGAGGCGTTTCAGCAGATTAAATTAACAATAAATTAGAAATGGATTCAAGTGCAACCCCAAACTGAATTTGGGGCCTAAGATTTTCTTGTTGAATAAAAACAAGTGTAAAAAAAGGGTGAAAATGATTAGTAAAATAAGATGGATGGATGGAGGGATGCCTACTACTTACTAGTGTTAATGATATCGCTAACTCTACTATTACAAATACAATGCAAGGTCTACTATACAAGCAAAGCACTCTCAAGGATGATGGAGATGGATCGTTCATCTCCTTGGCCTTTTACTTTGGCGCTTTACAACCACCATCTCCTTTCCCCCACTTTCCCTCCCACGCTTTCCACCACTTGCCTCCCCCGTCTTCTTCGCTGGTCTCCCAACACTTCTCTTGGAAGGACTATTATTAGTATTCTCCTCCTTTACTTGTTTTTTCCACAACCCCCTTTCTTTTCCTCTATCTTTCTTTCCACTGTTATTCCTTTTCTGCTGTTCTTCACCTTTCTTATTCGTCTGCACCGGAGAGTTTTTCTTTATTCTTTTCAAGAAATCCACCACGCTTTTCTTTTTATCCGACGCCTCACTCTTCTTCTTATCTGTTTTTGGAGTAGTGTTGTCTTGTTTGTCGAGAGGAGCAGAAGCAGAAGCAGAAGCAGAAGCAGCAGCTTTTGAGCCTGAGCCTGCGTTGTGCTTTTTGTTAGTAGGAGTAGGATTCCTGTTGCTTCTCCTTGAGCTTCGTGCACCAGTTGTTATAGCCTTGTTATTATTATCTTCTGTTTTGACCTTCAATAAGCTAGTGGAGGTGGTGAGTTCAACAGGAGGAGGTGGCTTCTTGTCCTTATCAGGAATATGATCAGAAGAAGGAGATTGCTTGGCTGAGACGGAGCTGCGTTTCCGACAGACGATAACAGGGGCGGAAGACTTATGTTTAGCAAGCAATGAATCAGAGCATTCTAGAAGGGTTGGTTTGGGTGGTTGAAGGGGTAATGTAGAAGATGGAGGGTAGTCCTGAGAAGAATCAGATTTGAGGATTTCTTTCTTAATCTCGTTAGAGACAAGGCTACGAAGGTGAAAAGCAGTGGCTGATTCAAGTGAATTTTTAGGGAAGTAAACAATGGCGTTGTTGAAAAGAAGCAACACATCTCTATAGAAGGTTAAGATGGAGGAAGCGTATGAGCCTTTTTCAACCCTCCTTTGTATTGTTTCTACGTCTACATGCTGTCTCACTACCTCTTTGTACTTGTTGCTCTCCTGCAATCCCCATTAAATCCTACAAATTAAATACGGCACCGGCCCAGGCCAGGCCCACTGGGCCTCCCACTTATTCAATGATTAAATACCAATAAATAAATAAAATTAATCAATTTATTCCAATTTTGAAAGGAAAAATCAGTTAGTTTATTAAACTAAAATAATAATAAAGGAAGAGTTTGTATGGCCAAATTACTTATTATTATTCCTTACAAGGTAGGAGCAAGACAAAAATTGAAATAGATGGTTTAATCGTATGGCACAAGACAAACAAAGATTGTGGTCCCAAATCACTGGATGGTCTTGACCGATTGATGGACATACGGATATATAACTAAACTATCCCAACCATCAACGCGAAAAATGGTTAAAAAATTTTAAGATATATTTTTTAAATTATACGGAAAAAAAAATGGTTACCTGGCTATTGAGCCGACTCTCAAATAAGGATGCATGTTCGTGGGTCCTAATCAAGTTCAACAACCGAATCAACGGTTCCGATTTCACATCCGCCTTGATGCTATCACCCGAGTCCCTTTTCCTTTTCCTTCCAAAACTCGCCGAGCTTTGCACGTCGCTACTCAACTGAGTCACCGAGTCACCCAATTCCTCCGACTCCACCTCCGCCGCCTTCCACCCACTTTGTACCGGACCCAATCCCCCAGATCCAAGCCCTTTCTCTTCTTTCTTTATTAACTCCCCATCTCCGATTTTCTCGCTCAAACCCGTCGAATTCGACTCGTTCACCGACCGGTTTTCCCTGTCGGATTCTTCCCCGGAAAGCAAGCGCTTGCAGAGCTCCCGCGCCTCCTCCGATGACTTTTGAGGTTCATCCTTCTTGTCGTCGTTCACTGAAATATTGTGGTCGAGGAGATCTGGTTTTTGTTCGGTAATATCTAAAGAAGCGGCATGGTCACGCTCTTCTTCTAATTTCTTCACTTTAAGCTGTAAGGAACTGTAAAAAAGACTTTTATCAGATCTAAAGATAGAAATAATTAAAATGAATAAGAGAGAGAGAGAGTAATTATCTTACAGGATGGAAAGATCGTAACGTTGGACCTCTTGTTTCAACTCGTCGACACGAGACTTGCGAAGCTGTTCAAGCCAGGGAATGTTAAAGAGTTTATTATTATTATTATTATCGTGTTCATGTTCGTGTTCGTCTTTGAATCTGCGTTTAAGGTCGTGGTATTTTTGTTTGCAGCATTGAGCAGTGGTTAGAAGGTGAGGTAGAGAGGACTTGGTTTGGAGTTCCATGGCTACCGACTCCCAGTTCTTGAAACCGTGTCGTTTGACGGCACAAGCTAGCAAGAGCTCCTCCCAAGTCCCCCATGTTTTGGGAATTTGATTCTCGCTCATCACCACCACCACCACCACCACCGATGTTTGTTGATTTCTGTTTCTCTAAACTATATATATATTAAAAAAAAAAAAAAAAAAAGTTATCGTGAATGAATAAATAAAACGATCCCTCCAATTTCATCTACTTATTTTCAAAAAGACAAGTTATAAATCCCCACCTCTGTTAGCGTTATATCGTTAGGTAGGGTTTCATGTCTCCAATTCCTATTCCAAGACAAAATTTTAAAAACCATATATGTATATATATTTTAATATGAATAATTCATTAAATTTCCAAATTATTATTATTATTTTCCTTGTCATTAAAGGAATTCTTCCACTTGGGAGGAAGTGGATAACATGACTTCTGCCATGCTGGGCCTAGACCCGATCCCGAAGTGGACAACATGACTTCTGCCATGCTGGGCCTAGACCCGATCCCGAAGTGGATAACATGACTCCTGCTATGCTGGGCCTAGACCCGATCCATTCATCTATATCTTAAAGCACAACTCTTACAATCACTGAGCTCCACCCTTTTGAATTGAATTAGCATATGTTCAATTTATTTATTGCTAAAATGGCTTGGCCCTTTCTTAATTTCTTGCCTTGGACCTTTCTTTCTTCAGCATCAACGATGGCTACATTAAAAGTGGTGTCTAATGAGTGCCTAAGAGAACAACTCCAATCCAAATCCATATCCACTTATGGTTTCGATTTTGATTTTGATTTTGATTTACAGTAAAATATATAATGATCATAAATCAAAATCCAAGAACGAGACTTGGGAGGGGAGCTATGTGTATCGTTGTCCTCAGCTCAAATCATCAGCACCTTTTCCAGCCTCCTTCAGCAGTCCTCTCAAAAACACGTGCCTGCTTCATGGGAAATGTTTCTCTCCAGTCCGGGTGTTTCATCAAATACTCCCATTTCCTGAAAACAAACCAAACTCATCAATCATTTTACTCTCTCTTTACCTGGTCTAGAATTGGAATGCTCTAAGCAATACACCTTCCTCAAAAATGAAAAAGCTTGCTATCATGTTGCTACTTTGACCTACTACATAAATCATAACCATATATACAAAGACAGCGTTTCATTTTTCCAACTTGTCAAAACCACTGCATAATATCTTACATTATATGCTCAAACATTCAATGATTACAAAGGCACAGCAATTGCCAAATGATGATGAAATGCTTTCGCTCAAGGTTATCACTTTTTCTTTTTCCCCCTCAATGGCTATTAATATTATTATATTCTTTTGTCCATTCACTTCTCTCTCTTGTTCACTAAAGTCTAAACTAGATACCAATTTCTAACTTTACAACCTTCGTAGCCAAGGGAGTACCTATCTTGTATGTTATACAGTATACAAATCCTATTTACAGTATTTTGCAAAGTTTAGCCACTGTCTTTTCTTCAGGTTTTTAATGTTTCAACACATGGATTCAATTCCCGTTGTTTTTCGAGTTCCAATGCTCCTAAATACTCTTCCTCTACCTCTGATCAGATTATAGGATAGTTAGAAGAACCATCAAACAGAAACCTCAATTATTATAACCACATATGCAGAAAATTGGTGAAAGAGAGGGGGAAGGAGTGTGAACCTAAAAGTGCTTATAAATTGTTATCGAATTCCTCATCATAGTCATTAGCAATCCTATTATTTATTTTTCTGATCTTCCGAATGCATATATATCAATAAATAACTCTGCTATTCTTAAGCCCATGGGTA
>JANKKC010002643.1:1121-11982 GCA_026225755.1 Bursera bipinnata
AAGTTATTGAAATTACCTTTAAGTAAAGCCTACTTGTCAAAAATCTAAAGCCTAAAAAATCTTATTTGTCATCCTACATGTCAACTATATAGACTCATACTTTAAAATTATATAGATATATGGATAGATATATAGATATAGATAGATTCCGGCCAAGCTCCAGACCTGCGTTTCTTTGCAGAAATGTAAAGTATGTATAAACAGTGACTTCAAATAAACATTTCAGAAAAAAAAATTGAAGGTTTCAGCACAAGAGGATACAGGCCCAAATCGGACGATAGATAGGGCCTAGTGGGCCGAACCTATTTTAAGATATTTGGCCTTGAATGGGCTAGTTTCTTTAGGCCTATTTTTTTGCCGTTAGAAATCATATGGTGTTGGTGCTCAAAGTTTTTCAATTCGGAAGCAGACGCGGATTGATTTGTGCATGCTTGGCTTGGAATCTACATCTTGAAATTGGGGTTTGAAAGCAAATCTTATGTACTATTGTTTGTTGATTTCATGATTAAAAAGGTTGTTTTATGCTTCGAAAACACAGGATAGTTTCTTGTATTAAAATCTAAGAAATAAAAAATATCTAGTGTTATCCCCATACTCAAATTTCAGCTTTGACTATCTAATACTATTATGTTTTGTTTCAATATATTATATGATAAAAATTTATTTAAAAAAAAAATATTTTGATAGTTTTTAAAAGTTATTATAGGCATTTCTATTAAGGAATCTTAAAAATCGAATTTACAGAGTCTATAATAGGGGTGTTTTTTATCCATTTGATATTAAGACAAAAACGGGTACATAATGGTTGCCTAGTAGCTGACACAGACATAGTACAAAATCTATAACTGTTCAAATTCAACGATGGTCTGAACTCAGAATCTTTCATCATCGTAAAAGCTGGGTCCCAGTAGACCGAAAATCATCAATCAGATTATGCCTCGTCAGTAACACAACCACAAAAAAGTAATACCGACTCACACCATAAAGCTTCTCCTCTTCTCTGACTGAATTCCTGCAGGCATAGCGTTTTTCAGGTACAGATAAACTTATCTCCCTCACTTCCACTTCACTTCAATTGTCCTGAGCATCAACGAAAGCAAATCTCAATCTTCTTTCAATGTCGTCGGTACTGAGTTCAGTTTTGTCCACAAGGCTATCCAACACCAACACCAACTACCGAGTTCGAACTCAGCGTGTTCTGTCTCCGGTTTCTGTTTCTTTTACTGGTGAGTTCACTTGTTAATGCTTTGTTTGGTTGCTGAGTGGATAGAGTGAAAACTAGAAAGTAAAGAAAGTAGTATGATAATCGTTTTTTAGCTGCCAAATGCATAGACGATTCAGCTTATTAAACGTTAAACTTTTTATGTTTCTGAATAGTGATGATGGTGTGAAATATTTGTTAATTTTTCAGCGCGGAGACTGACTGTGAGAGCTCAGGACCCAAGTGCAGAAGAAGGTTTCGTGAGCAATCTGTGGCTTATTATTGCTATTTAATTGTGTGGATGCTACGGTGTTTAAGGAAGAGTGATTGGTACTGGGGCTTTAAGGTTTTTGATCGTGGTTTTGTTGTTTTTTTTATTGTAGTTAAATCTCAGGCACCAGATAAAGCGCCAGCTGCTGGTGGGTCAAACTTCAATCAACTTCTCGGCATCAAAGGAGCCGCACAAGAAACAGTGAGTTCCTATTTTTAGTGCTGGGATTCTACTCCTAAGCCTAGCATAGCGTGCCTGAATGAATATTAGGTGAAAATGGAGCATTTACCTAATATAAAATCTCTATAGTTTGTAAGGCTTGTTGTATGACTTCATTTCTTAGAAATAGCTTCTTCGTTATTAAAAGAAGAAGAACTGAATGGTTGAAATTGAGTTTTGATTTTTACAAACGCTACTTGTTGTTGCAAGTTTTTAGATATAGTATTATTATTATTATTATTTTAATTTTGATTTTAGAAGTATAGCTAAAAAGTGTGGAATTTTTCTGTGGATAATGCTTGTACTTCTTTTGGTATCATTGGAAAATTCCAGGAAAGTGAAAAGGGTTTTGCTATTGGATAGCTGTGATAGTATTATAGAAGTATTTAATCTGGGAAAACATCTCCTTAACAAAAAATAAAAAAATAAAGTATTTTAGGATAAGATTTAAGTTGTTTTAGCCTTGGCAATCCAAAGTTCATCCTCTTCTCCAATTATCAATGATTTTTGCAGCACTTAATTAATTTTAATTATATAAGATGTTCCAAACTATATTTCATGCAAAAGACTGGATTTTTTTTTCTTCTGCAGAATAAATGGAAGATTCGTCTTCAACTGACAAAGCCTGTTACCTGGCCTCCATTAATTTGGGGAGTAGTTTGTGGAGCTGCTGCCTCTGGTACTTCTCTTTGCATAGTATGGGAGTAATATGATCTATTGTCATGAAATTTAAATACCTCTTCCTTCCTGTTCGTATCATCTAGACATTCTTTATGTCAACATCTGTTTCATCTCTTGAGAGTTGCAATAGGCTATCTACTTGCTAGTGAACTTCATGAATCTGCTTAATCATTAATGATTGATCTTTACATGATAACAGACAAGAGTTTGATTCTGCGTGTCTTCTAAATCACTTTTCTCATTATTCGATTCACATTGTAGGAAACTTCCATTGGAATTTGGAGGATGTTGCTAAATCAATTGTTTGCATGATGATGTCTGGCCCATGTCTCACTGGCTATACACAGGTACTTTTCTAAAAGATATAGAGTTAGGTTTTGCTTGGCTGAATGAAAGGTTTGAACTGCAACAACGTAACTTTACGTGGCTATTTTGACTTTGTAGACAATCAATGATTGGTATGATCGAGACATTGATGCTATCAATGAACCTTATCGTCCGATTCCTTCAGGTGCAATATCTGAGAATGAGGTGCGTAACCTAACTACTTTTTTGTTTTTATATAGTACTGAAACATCGACATTCACTTCCTTTTCCCTGCAAATTCATACAGGTCATTACACAGATCTGGGTGCTGCTTCTAGCAGGCCTTGGCTTAGCTGGTTTATTAGACGTGTGGGTAGGTAATTCACATTGGTGGGTACATGTAGTATTTCATTGTATATAATGGGTAACCACTGTTTCATGAATCCCCATCTCCTTACCAGGCAGGTCATAACTTCCCAATAGTGTTTTATCTTGCTCTTGGTGGATCCTTGCTGTCATACATATACTCTGCCCCACCTCTGAAGGTAGTTTGTTTCCTTTTTTCTTTCATGTTACAGAAGAAAATCTGCTGAACCGCTGACTAAGTTCCTAATTTCGCTGCAGCTGAAACAAAATGGTTGGATTGGAAATTTTGCTCTGGGAGCTAGCTACATAAGTTTGCCCTGGTATGATTTTCCCTCTTAACACTGTCCTTGGTTCGTTGACAAATAGGAAGTCTATCCTTGGTTTTCAACAACTTGACATCTAAATTATTCATTGAAATTTTTCTGTTCTGGCCTTTCAAGAGAAAGTATAAGGTATCTGTTTAATTGTAACACTTGCAACCATGGCACACATTAGTACTGAGGACATATCTGAATGATTTTGGGGAAGGTTGAAATATAGCCAGATTTTAGGGGATGCTAAGGAATAATTGCCTAACTCAATAATCTTTGGATCAACTAGACAACGGGTTAAAGGATGGGGTAACAGGTCAAAGGGTTAATTTTTTGTCTTAACGGTTCACCTCAACGGGTCAACGGGTCCATTAACTGGTTAACGACGTTGTTTAGATAGATCTAAAGATTATTGAGTTAGGTTATTTTTTCTTAGCGCCCCCCAAATCGGGCTAGTTTTCATAGTTTCTAAACTATTTTCTCCAAATATCTGTTCGAAGCAAAATTTTTATCATAATTAATCATTATAATTTTATTTAATATATATGTCCATGATGACTGTCCATATAGTTCGCCCAAGTAATCTGATAAAACATTGGATGGTCACCGTGATTGCTTCTTTGTGGTCTCAAATACAGAGGACTTTTGAGTTGAATGTTTATTCTATCTTTGGGATACTCTTAATTATTCCACTAGAATGCAATGTATAAACTCTCCCTCGGCTGGCCTGAGATTCTAGTAATTCAGTGGAAAGGGCTCTATTGATGTATTTTCACTTTGTTACGCAAAAAGTATTGAGCAATCTTTTATTTATTTATTTATATAAATAGGTGGGCTGGCCAAGCTTTGTTCGGGACGCTTACACATGACATAATAGTTCTCACACTCTTGTATAGCATAGCTGGGGTATGTTTTTCACATTTGGTACATGTCATATATACACATGATCCAACCGAACTGATTTATTTACAATATCATGGTTCAGTTAGGTATTGCGATTGTAAATGACTTTAAGAGTATTGAAGGAGATAGAGCAATGGGACTTCAGGTTTCTATCATCTTCCACTAGTCTATTATATGTATATGTTTTGCCATCTTAAAATTAAGTTTTCATTCATATCCTTATAACAATTGTAACCTTTTGTCTGGCAATGGTGTGTGAACAGTCACTTCCTGTAGCTTTTGGTGCTGAAACTGCTAAATGGATTTGTGTTGGCGCAATCGACATAACTCAGTTATCTGTGGCTGGTACATTTTTTTTAATCCTTCACAATTATGTCTCATAAAAAATGTTCTGTTTCTTCCTGTTCGTGAAATCAAGCTCATTGCCTCTCTGTACAACTATGTCATTATTATTGTTGCAATTTGAGGTGATGATTTGACATCAGATTAGAGGCTTACTAAAGGATTTTGTTTAATAAAGCTTAAGTTTAAATTCCTCTGTGAAGATGTGATAGGGAGCTGTCGCACAAGAAGAATAATCCAAGAAAAACTAGAAAGGGGGAAAAGAGAGAAAGCAAGAAATCTCTTAAGAGTATGAAATCTAATAACCAATCAATAGTTAAGTCTAACAAAATAACTAATTAAAGGCTACATTTATACTACTCTAATCCCTAATTCTTATTAGGAGAAATAACATCATAACAGATTAGGAATTATGAGTTAATTAGGGAGAAGTTGAAATCCTTAATTAAGTCAAAATCCCTAAAATAAATTTACCTAAATCAGTTAAAACCCTAAATAACAAAATTAACTAAAAGATAAAAATAGCCCTAGGAGGCTAATTTGCCATCCTACATCAATTTCCCCTGGCTGGGAAAAACTCGTCTTTTGACGAGTGAGACTGCAAATAGGACTCCAAGGCATGGGGATTGATGCAACAAAGCTCATCCCCAGGAAGTCAAGTATCATCATCTGATGGGTGACCTTTCCAACGAACAAGGAAGTGATGAAAACCACCATAATAAGAAGCAAAGTAGTGGTCATCCAAAATTTGTCTGGCCTCATCAATAGGTGGAGGAGCAAAATGAGTTACATGAGGTGCAAGAGTGGCAGGTGAACCTACAGAAATATCATAAAAAACTGGAGGCTCAATATGTCCTTGGTAAGAAAACAAATCTGCCACATTAAAAACTTCAGTGATATTCAAATTAGAAGGCAAATCAAGTATATAAGTGTTAGGACCAAGCTTTTTAAGAAGGTTAATGGCAGGGGCATGCAATTTCTTGTTGGCTTGTTTAGGGTAGTGAGAAAGATCAAGACTAGCCATAACATAATCACCCTCCTTAAAAACCTTTTTCTACAACACAAATTAGCAACAGATTTATATTTATCATTGCTCAAGGAAATCATTTGTCTAACCTTAGCATGTAGGTCACGCACATGGGAGGTAAAATCTTAGGCAAAATTTGAAGGGTGATAGTTAGGGGGTAGGCGAACTAGGCCAATGGGACAGCAAGGTTCAATACCATAAACAATCATGAATGGACTCTCGCCAATTGACCTATGAACAACAATATTTAATGCAAACTCAGCTATAAGTAACATAATATCCCAATTTCTGAGTTTTTCTCGTACCACACAACGAAGTAAATCCTGTGAACTATGATTGACCATCAATTTGAGGATGAAAAGCAGAAGAAAACTTAAGAGTCATGCCAAACAATTTCCAATGTCTTCCAAAAATTAATAACAAACCTAACATCCCTATCAGACGCTATAGTGACAGACCTATGTAAACAGACAACCTTTTTAAAGAATAGCTTTGCGATATCTGAAGCATCACTATTCTTCGACAAGGAATAAAATTAGTCCTTTTAGAGAATTGATCTACTACAATAAAAGTAGAATCATGGTCTCTAGCAGTTTTGGGCAATCTTAATAGAAGTCCATACTAATATCTCTCCAAAGGAGATAAGGAACAGGGAAGGGAGTATATAATCTAGTATTAAGTTTCCTAGCCTTAGCTAATTGACAAGTTCAACACTGGGATACAATCCTGACAACATCTTTTTTCAAAGAAGACCAATCAAATCTATCCTCAACTAAGGCTATGGTTTTATCTCTCTTTAAATGTCCAACTTATCCTATTGCATGCATTTCTCATACTAAAAAGTCTCTCATAAAAGTACGAGGAATGCATAAACAAGATCCCTTAAAAAGATACTCGTCATGAATGATAAAATCTACATGATCCCTACACTGTTATGTCGAAGTTCCTTATAGATAGTACTAAAATTAGGACAAGAGGAATATTCAAATTTCAGGCTATCAAAACCTACTACTTCAACACTCATGATTTGTAGGATCTACATGACGCGACCAAAGGCATCTGTTACCTTATTATCCTTTACAGGAGATGTCTAAGGACAAAGGTAAACATTTAAAGGAGCTCAAATTATTTGACATCACTCTTATTCATAGATTGGAGATATTCCAAGGCTTGATGGTCAGAATATAGGACAAACTCATTAGGCAAGATATAATACTTCCAATTTTGTAGAGATCTAACAATAGCATAGAACTCTTTATCATAGGTAGAATATCATTGTTTAGCCTCATTGAGTTTCTCACCAAAAGAATGTTATAGGGTGACCTTCTTGACTCAAGACACCTCCTATTCTTATACCAGAAGCATCACAAGCAACCTCAAAGACTTTGGAAAAGTTAGGGTGCTAAAGTACAAATGCTTTCGTGATCCTACATTTAATTTCCTCCAATGTCCTAGTGGCGACAGGGAAGAATTGGAATTCACCTTTTCTTATACATGTCAGTTATAGGAGCCATAATGGTACTAAATCCTTGAATGAATCTCTCATAGAAAGAGGTTAATCTATGGAAACTATGAATTTCAGTTAAAGTTTTAGGTTTAGGCCAAAGATGTGATGCCTTTTACCTTTTAAGGATCAACTTTAATACCCTTGGAAGAATCTGTGAATGCTAAGAAAAGAACTTGAGATTGCATGAAAAAGCATTTCTTAAGATTAACATACATCTTTTCAACTCTTAAGGGTAAGAAAAACTTGCCCAAGATGGTCTAAGTGATCTCTCCAAATTTACTAAATACTAGAATGTCATCAAAGTAAGCGACGATAAACTTTCATGGGAAAGGTTGTAAGATGTGGGTCATGACTCTAATAACAGTACTATGGGCATTAGATAAACCAAAAGGCATGACTAATCACTCATATAATCTATTAGGGGATTTAAAAGCGGTTTTTCCTCATCATCATGTCTAATCCTAATTTGGTAGTATCCACTCCTTAAGTTTATCTTAGAGAACCATTCAATTCATCTAACATATCCTGTAGCATAGGTATAAGAAACCTATACTTAATAGTAATTTGTTGATGACTTTACTATTTATACACATTCTCAAAGTTCCATCTTTCTTAGAGGTAAGTAGGACGAGAATTGCACAAAGACTAAGACTATGCCGAATGAAACCTTTTTCTAATAAGCTTTCTATTTGGCTATTCAACTCAATTCTCTCGATAGGATTCATCCTATAATAGGGAAGGTTAGGAAGTTGAGATTCTGGAACTAAGTCAATTGCATGTTGAATATCTCTCATGGGAGGTAGCTTATTAGGTAACTCCTTAGATGATTACTCCTTAGTGTCTCGGTTTGACGGATTTAGGTAATTTTTTGGTATTTTGCTTAATGTTTTACTGGTTTCTAGGATTAGTGTAAATTTTTTAGACTTGTTTGTGTTGCGGAAGTGAATTTTTATGATTAACAGAGTTGGATTGAACCATGCTTTGATACCCTTGATGGGGACTTGTCGCACAAGAAGAATAATCCAAGAAAAACCAGAGAGGATGAAAAGAGAGAGCAAAAAATCTTTGAATAGTGTGAAATTCAATAATCAATCAATAATCAGTCTAACAAAATAACTAATTAAAGGTTTTATTTAGACTACTCTGATCCTTAATTCTAATTGAGAAAAACAACATTGAAATAGTTTATGAATTCTGAGTCAATTAAGAACAAGTTAAAATCCCTAAAAGACAAATTTCCTAAATCAACTAAACCCTAAACAAAAATAACTAAAAGACAAAAATAATCCTAAAAGGCTAATACGCCATCCTACATCAAGATCATGACTTATTGATTTATATACTGATGCTTGTAGGTTATCTACTAGGGGCTGGTAAACCATACTATGCTCTGGCGCTGCTGGGCTTGATAATTCCACAAGTTGTTTTTCAGGTAAAGAAATCTTTTAGTTATTAATAACACTGATTATTCCACCTTGTAAGTAAATTGGTTAGTGATAAGGACCATGCTGACGTCAGGTAGTATGAAACCGAGCAGCCTGCTTCTGTTCGACCGTTTAATTCTTAAATTTGTGGTCCTCAACAATATGCTTCAGCTATGAAAGTTACGTGCTTTTGAATAGTCACTGAGATCTTGCCCCAATTAGATTTTCTCTTGTTTTCCTTGTTTCTTTTTTTTGGCAACACTACTCATTTCAGTATTTGTGTGCTGCAGTTTCAATACTTCCTCAAAGACCCAGTAAAATATGACGTTAAATATCAGGTATAAAATTTCTCTTATGTTCCTGAATGAAAGACTTTACTTAAGAGTTCTGAAAATATATCTAATTTGAAATGCTGAAACTAGTCTGTTACATTTCTACCATATGCATTAACCCCAAGAAAATATGAACTGCTCTCTTAAGGGGTTTTTTTTTTTTTTTTTTTTATTAACAACACCAAAGNCTTAAGGGTTTTTTTTTTTTTTTTTTTTTCTTCACATCACCAAAGGCATAACAAAGGCCTCAATTCTCAGCTTAACATAGCTTCTCTCTACATCCATTTGAACTTTCATTTGCCCTGTGCATATCTTGTAAATTTTGTGGCCATACCCCGCACGATGTGGTATGATGCCACTGAAATGGCGGATCCTGTGAAATTATAGAAGTATCCCCGGCTTTAGAACCATCCTTCTGACATAATTTACTTAGATGATGAAGTTTATTGTTCCTTCGCGTTTCAGGCCAGTGCCCAGCCATTTTTGGTGCTCGGTTTGCTTGTCACCGCTTTAGCGACAAGTCACTGATCTCTGAAGCAATCTCATACAACGGGAAGCAGAGATGAGAGATGGAAGCTATCGAAGGGCAGAAAACACGCGCAAAATTTTGACTATAACACTTATTTGATATAAAAATTTTATGGCGTATCATATGATCTGTACAACTGCTGTCAAGTTCATCAATCCATCAGCCTTCTTTCTCATTG
The DNA here is from genome assembly GCA_026225755.1 of Bursera bipinnata. Taxonomy (NCBI): domain Eukaryota; kingdom Viridiplantae; phylum Streptophyta; class Magnoliopsida; order Sapindales; family Burseraceae; genus Bursera; species Bursera bipinnata. The sequence continues at coordinate 10,719 of JANKKC010002643.1, forward strand.
CATGCTACAAGCCTATTTAATGAGACATCTGAAGAACATTCCATGAAACTTCATGGATCATTAAAACTGTTAATAAATTTTCAACCATTATATTGCTATTTGTTATAACGAAAAAACGTGTAAATATTGCATAAGCATTTGTATGAGCATGCGGAGATATGGTATTCAATTATATTGGAGAGACAGAGATAGGAGGTTTTCGCGAATTCTTAACGCTGCTCACAAGAAGGCATCGAAATGCCTATATCTTAAACGAGAGATTCAATTTTCTTGCTAACAACTCTATCGGCAACATCAGAGAGCGACACAGTGAGTTTCTGTTCCTTGCCTAAAGTTTCCCAGAATTCCACATAGATGGCTAGTTAACCTGACATAAGAAAGTGGCAAGATTTAAAGCTACCTACCCACCCTAGGGTTACATAGGAAATTTTAGACATTATAACAACTTGAAAAAATTTAGCTTATGGATATTACAAGGTCGCAGGAAGTAGAAGCCTAGTCTACTAGAGTTCCGAAACACTAGCCAGTCGACTCATCAATGTCAAGCGTGTCGTCAATCGCAGGCGCTCTTCCAGCTTCTCCACGGCTTTCCTCGTTGTTGCTTCTAGTTCCATGCTGTTCCTTAGTCTGCTCCCCTCGATGGCCCTTATTCTCCTCATACCCTTTTGACTCCTGGTACCCCTAGATGTTCTCCTTTAGTCTGTCCTCCACGGTGCACTGTAAACATCAACATCAACACCAAAATAATCATTATAATCAAATCCTAACATAATGCAAATACCAAGTAAAACAATTGCATTGCAGCGCACTGAAAGGGAGAGAGGGTAGGACCTTCAGCCAGGCGCTCAAGGCTGTTCTCACCAGCGCCTCCCTGTCTTTGGCCGGCGTCGTGTTCTTCTCTTTGCTGTCCCGAGGCCTTATTATATTCTTCCTTAGTTTCTAACAACTTTAGTGCGACTGAACTTGCTATACGAGCTGCAAGGATTCGGATTGCCTTTTATGGAGGGAGAAAGAGTATGTAATTTTGGTTAAGAGGGAGAAAATGAGAAGAAAAGACCACGTAGATGCAACGCGGCAGAGATGGAATTATGCAGCGATTTGGTAATGACATGCAGATGCTGTGTAAGCCTAGGCAATGTTCTTCAAGTCATGAATCAGAACACGAATCCGTTCACCTCAAACGGTTATGATTCGCTGCATCTGCCACCTGTCCTGAGCGGTCTCTCAAATGGTCATACCCGAAACTTTGTGTCAATATTCCTCT
>JANKKC010002644.1:972-12792 GCA_026225755.1 Bursera bipinnata
AGCAAGCATACGTAAGTCACTTCTTGGTGAAATTGATATGCATATATGTCATCTATGTCGTAGTTTATTTCTATTATTCTCCATTCAAGAGGGTGGTGTTGTTGGTTCTTATGTGACCGTTTGCCTCTGATATATTACTGGCAAGATTGAATAGTACTGGTTTATCTCGATCTTCTGATGCTACCAATGAATTCTTAGGATTTCTTTGTAGGAGCAAGAGAGGTTAAGGATGGTTCTTTTGTCATTTTATGCTTTTCTTGCGGCACCGAGGTGCCAGAGCTAATAATGCCACATGCTTCTTAGGCATTGAGGACTTGTGACTATTCTTAGGTTACTGTATAATGCTCATACAGGATTTCAACAAATATTTTATTATGAATGTGAACAAACATAGGCGCTTGTCTACTCAAGTCATCATCAGCTGAATTTTCACGAGGCATTACTGTGCTTCAATGGTGGTCCCTTTCCATGGACTTTGAGGTTATCAAAGCGAATATGAGCTTAGCCCTGTTTGCTGCTGGTAATTCTTTTCAAACTTTTTCTGGAAAAGCTGGTTAATCAATAACATAATGACACGACAATGTGATGTTTATTCATTCCATCAAAGAATGGCTTGGATAGGATCATCACTTGGTACTAAAAACTCTCATAAATTATAAGCCGGGCGACTCTTGCAAAGTTTTGTTGATTAAGTGGAATGCAGATGATTGCTGTRACAAATAGGTCGTGCATGAGAGAGAGAACACTGATTTCCATTATAAATATTGCTTTTACAGCAACTAGTATACAACAGAACAGAACCACACTAGAGACTCACAATGGTGACTTGTGACTCATGACAAAACATTATTTCCATTCCAACTACTAATGCTTTTACTAAAAGTACCATGATAAGATTATACCACACCTTAATTATATAGTAGATTAATTATTTCTATCCAGTCTCCACTCATAAGACCATGTGAAGAACATAAGACGCATGCAGCAAAGAGAAATAGAGAGATCAAGTGAACCTTCAAAGGTTACAGTAGTACAGTTTGTCTATCTAGCACTTAGGGAAGGGAGTACCACAAGTGCTAGCAACCTTCCTAGCATTTGGGGTGTTGATAAATTTCCTGAGGTTTGGATTCTTGAGGTACTGGCAAAGGCAAGGCTTCTGTTCCTTGATCTTACTGCAGCACAGCTTAGATGGTGGAGTTGAAGATGTTATGGCACTCACGCAGGAGCTCAGTTGTGTTGGGCTGCATGTCACTGCCGTTGAGACTTGTGCTCCATCCAGAAGCAGCACTAGGAAAGCGCAAACTGCCACATATGATGTCTTCATTTTTCTAGCTTTGGATGGTCAAGACTCAGGGTTTGTGCTTGTGAGAGTAAGAGCAAGAATGAGATTAGAGAGATTTAGAGTTTGTGGTGCAATTGGCATGGTTTCCATACCAATTTATAGGTGAGAATTGGTGAAATTTAAGAAATTAAAAAGCAATTGTGGAAGGCATTTTAAGTTCACATTATTAACCTGTTGTTTTAGATGGTCACCAAAGTAAAAGCAACGGCAAAACCATGGCCAAAAGATTTGGCCCCACGGAATCGGCGCATTACTAAGAAAAGGGCAACCGTATATTTGACTGCAAAAGCTAGCTAGAATGCAAATAAACTTCTTGATTCAACGATATCAATCCATTTTTGTGTAACGAAGGTTTAGACCGAACCAAAACCATGCAAATTAACTTCTTGATTTAATGATGTCAATCTATTTCTGTCTGACGAAGGTCTTGGTCTAACTCGAACGTAGATACAAACAAATTGATGCAAACGATGATATCAAAATTATATTTTTATCTTAATATTGAACTGAGCCATAGACAAAAAATAAATATAAATATACACACGTGAAAGTTCAAACTTAAAGATATTTTACTTCGATGCCATTTCAAAAGAGCATTTTATCTAAATGTTTAAGTTATTTTATTACGACTCAATAAATATAATACAAAACCCTCTAATAGTTAGTAAATTATCCTTAAATATATGTTTTAAGTTCGTACTATGAGATATATAGTTACGCACTTAGCATAGTATAATAACAAAGATTTTAAGTTCGGATCCTTCAAATATCACGTATGTAAGATACATATTTTAGTTTATCTATTCTATTTGTATATGGATTTCATCTAGTTTACATTATACAAGAAGAGTTTTAGTACACTTAATACTAGAATCCCACCTTTACTCATAAAATTAAAGCTTTTGGTTACTTAACAAATTTATAAATGAATGAGAAAATTCATACTTTCATTTACAAGTGATTTGTGAAAACAGATGAATTGAAACTCGGAATCTTATTTGGGTCAAAAGTCTTTCAAGTGTGCGTTTAAATCAATCATCAGAAAGTTTGATCGTTTTGTCTTGCAGTGAGTTATTCAACGTATTGGGTGAAACTAAACAAGCTGGAAAGCATATAAAGAAACTGAAACTTGGACATTTTTGGGGTCGAGAAAGTCTTTCAAGATAAGGTTTAAGCTATTGACGTGCACATTAGCATTGCATCATAAGAAAAGAAGTTTTAATAGTGCTAAACATCTCAAAACTTATCCATATCAACTATACCAACATTCCATTTCTTTCTTGTTAATTTTTAAATCATAAGATCAATTTAAGTTTGATATTGGTTAATCAGATTTTTCTAAAATTAATTTTATAAATATTTACCAAACACTTAAATAATGTAAATTCTCTTAGGGGACGTTTGGTTCGGTAAAAATTCACCAAGGATTGAGATATTCCCATTTTTGTTATTTGATTAAAAAATAAAAATTCAGAAATGGTAATCCCATTACCCCAAGAAAGAGAATTAGCCATTCTCCCCTACCCCCATTAATCAGATTTGATTCTTGATTAGAATCAAAATAAAAACAGGTTCTTTAATTTTTTATATTTGAAAAAAAAGTTATGATATTTTTTTGAAAAAGTAAATTAATTAAAAATATTATAATATTTTAAAAATGGTAAATAAATTAAAAAAGTTATAATATTTTAAAAGAAGGTTAATAAATTAAAATTTTTTTATAATATTTTAAAAAAAGGTTAAAAAATTAAAAAATTTATAATATTTAAAAAAGTTAATAAATTAAAAAATATCACAATATTTTTTAAAGAGGTAAAAAAAAGTGAGAAAGATGAAAATTCATATTTTATGATAATAATTATATATTATTTTTTAATATTATTTATTTTATACATTTTTATAGGAGAATAATTTAAAAAATTAATATTGATTTTGACTCTATATCTCTATAATCCAAACAGCATAAAAGAGAATCAGATTCTGATTCCGTACTGAACCAAATAGAAGGAATGAATAATCATTACGATTCTGATTCTATCTAATTTCGACTCTAATTCTAAAGTTTAAACCAAACATATCCTTATAATTAATTTTAAAATTTTTAATGGTAATCCTAAATGGATAATATAATAAATAATCATTTGCCTCTAAAACTTAATGTTTGACTTATAAAAAGACAAATAATAGTATTAAATTCTCTGGCTATAATATTATTGCGATAACCTAAACTTTTTATTATAAAATAATTAGATGAAGGCAAGCATGCTACATCCACTATGATTGGCATGATATCCACAATGATTAATTGCAGTAAGCTAATTGATAAAGCTTTGTACCTCACCATGTTCAGAAGGTGTAGCAAAATCAAGACTCAAAAAGTGGCTTGAGAGGATGCAAATTAACAAAAGCTATACTTCTTTTCCCTAATAAAATTAATGTCTAAAGCATGTTAAGTGGTGCTAGCCAGCCAACCCCACATCTCGCATAATAGTATTAATCAATTGCAATGCATGATCTTGTGAGTACCCAATTAGTCACCATTGTCCTCTTTTCCTTTCGGTGATGCTGTGTTACCATTCCCCGACTCCTTGTGGTTGTAGATCGAGACACAGACACCTGTTCTCATCATTAATTTGACCATAATTCCTGATCATGGTAGTAATCATTAATGGTCATTATATGTATTTGTAATTATCACACACTAGTGTATAAGAAATTCGATAAGAATCCTTCATTGCACTTCTTATTCGCTAGTGAGCATATGAAAAAGCCAATTACTTAATTAGTGGTAAAATGAGAAAAGGGTAAAAATATTAAATTTTTTTAATGATATACAAATAGTGTTTTGTGCGGTGCATTACTAAAAGTTTAATCATTAGTCGAAGAAGTATTAAGTTAATGGATATATCACGAGATTCTACTATTGTCTAATAAACAATCATTAACTAAGAATTTTTTATTTTTATTTTATTAGAGTGACCTTAAATATGTTTTTAATTGCATGCTTTGAAGACTACGTATAATGTCTTTATAAATTATCTAATTTCATTATAAAAATTAGTTTGACACTTTTTTTTAATGATTTTAATCAATAAATTCCTGAAAAGAAGTGTCACTTTCCTATGAAAAAATTATCATTTACTTTTTCAATCAATTTCTCCACTTGTTCCTATAGATCAAACACTCCCATTAACTTATCCTCACTTAGTTCCTTCTGTATATCTATGCAAAATAACTTGCAAGTAGAATTAGGTTATGTTCGGAGCATTCAAATTTCTTGATTATAGATAAAATTTCATCATATGACTATAGACTCTTGCACTTCTTTTTAATCCATGAAGAAAATCCAAAAGATAATTTAGACAAACAAAAGAGAGTTTTCCAATAATTAAAGCATGCATGCTTATGTTCTTTTGCCTTGAGGCGCCGGTCTGCTAAGCTTTCAATATGTTTTGAGATGCATAGCATCTGTACCTTACCAATCACATAAAAGTATTTCATCTTCTACATTCTCGAAAAAGCTTTAGTGTTTAGAATCAATCAGAATGAAAGTTTAGTTAATTATGAGTTTGATTTATATTTCCATTAGACAAGGTTTATATTTTCTATATAAACTCTTTCTATACAAACTAATGTATTACTATTTTGTTGGCATATATCATTCAATAATCTTATTTATTAGTTGATTATTCTTTTGCTTTCACTTCTCTATTAATTTTATATCACATTAAATATTATACATTAGCGCGTATACTAGTATATATATATTCTTAACTTTTATATCATTGCAATCCATTTGACAAAATTAACAATTAAAGTTTATGGGTAATCACAAATAACCCTATTCGCATTGAATAAATTTCATTATCTATTCTCACATCAAAATCTATTTAAGATACATTTTACATTGCTTTTTATCAATGTTAAGAAAACCTTTGATTATTAAAAAGAAAAAGAAGAAGAAACATTATATTATCTATACTTTGATTAAGAATATATTATTTATAAATATATCATAAATTTTACCTTCATTTTCATGCTAATAGAAGTCAGCCTCAGTGAATCCAGATCAATCTTTCTAGGATTTTCTTGTCCATTATTCTAGTCGAAATTAGAGTGCCTGATATGATGATAATGTGGGCCAAAAATGAATGATGGCAACGTTAACTTTTAATCTTCACGCTTACTTATTTAGTGTGCAATGCTGTATTATTATTAACTTTAGTCAACACTTTTGCTTTAAAGTGATGGATTATGATTAGGTCATTTCAACAAGACTGTTTTACGGCACCTACCATCTGCACTTCCGGCTACTCCTAAAGTTTCTATACAGAGACTAGTATACCGAAACCTACTAAAATTGAATTAAATATATATAAAATTCAATTTATATAACATATTTCATGTATTCAGACAATATCATTAAATATATAATTACTATATAATTGAATATTATTTTTGTTTATTTTAAATTTGTTTCCCTTCAATATATTGCAGGCATGTAGATACATCACAAAATATAACGTTGGCCTCATTATTTGCGTAGGTGTGAGTTTGAGGCTTTAAGTTAGCGTATGTTAGGCGGGGATGTATTGTTAGGAAAAGTCTAAAACTACAGAGAGTAAGCCAATTTGTGCAATGGGGGACCTGTATTTGTGTGTTTTTGGGTTTTGGTTCCAATGTAAGATTCATTTCATGTAAAAATAGTTTTTGGTGTTTAAGGGGGGTTGCTCTTTTTTTTTTTGTTGGTAAGTAATGTGGTTTTTTGTTGATTTGCTCGAGACCTAATATGCTCCGGTCTGGTATATATTATTTTGTTCAATTTGTGGTTCATGGTGGTTGATATTGTCGATCTCAATGCTTTGTTAGATTAAGGTTCAATTCTCAATTACTTTGATTTCGATTAGTTTGTAATTAGGAATTTTACTTTGCTTTACATAAATTTATTATTAGTGTGTAAAATCCAGTAATGGTTTTTTAACCTTTTTTTGTTTTTCATATTTTGGTTATATCAAATGAAATCATATAATAATCAAACCTTAATTCGACCTAGTGATACGAATATGAGTCCTAAAGTAGTCGATTCAAGTCAATCAATGAACAAAGAAGATTCGGTCTAAGCAAGTCTTGCCCGAGCCCATTTCCGCTTTACTTTCCCAAACACATCATTAGGATGCAATATAATCCAATTGGTCTCTAATTAATTGGATTATGTAGCCTCCAAAATGATTGGATGTGTCGTGAGGTTATTTTTGTGGGTTCACTTGATCTTGGTCATGTGCTATAAAATTTATGAATATTTGGCTATCTTTTATAAGTTTTACTAACTTGTAACTAGACAATGATGGACATTTTACTAGCATTATTATATAAAGGCTATTTCTTTTGTAATTAGCCACTTTTGATGAATCTAAGAAGAGATTTCTGCCCGATAATCACAAGTAGGAACTTTATCTTAGATTACATAATTTGAAACAAGGAGATAGGAAAGTTGACGAATATATTCAGGATTTTGAAGGGTTGATGCTTAAAAGTGACATTCCCGAAGAAAAGGAACATGCCATCGCTCGATTCTTTGAAGCCTTGAATAGAGAGATTGGACATAAGGTAGAGTTGCAGCCTTATCTTTCTTTTAATGATGTATGTAAACTTGCCTTGAAAATAGAGACACAACTCAAGGCTACAAAGTCTCTAACTCTTAAAAAGATTCTTCAAAGAGAGCACATTTCAAAAAGGTTTGCCTTCTTTTACCAAGCCTTACTCCACTCCCTCGGGTTTTGGTAGAAACAAACTAGTTGAAGCTTCCAAAGAAAGGCCTACCTTTATGAAGAATAATACCCCATGGGCTGACTTGAGAAAGATTAAATGCTTCAAGTGCCAAGGATACATGCACTTCCAAGCAAATTTCCCGAATCGAAGAATTATGACTCTTAAGGAAATTAATGATATTGATGTGGCATCCCAAGAAGAGTCAAGTGAAGGAAAGGAAGAGAATGATAGTGAAAATGAGATTATTGAAGAAGCTGACAATGTTGAGTTATTAGTCCTCAAGAGATTATTGCATGCACGGGTAAACGCTCAAGAGGAGAAACAAAGAAAGAACTTGTTCCACACATGTTGCACCATTTAAGAGAAGGTATCTATGTTATTATGGATAACTGAAGCTGAACTAACGTTGCTTCCACTATACTTGTTGAGAAATTAGGACTTCCCTTTATACTTATCCCTACGAGTTGCAATGGTTGAGTAATGGTGACACTGTACAAGTAGTGGAGCAAGTTGTTGTAGCCATTCTCCATTGGGAAAAAGGTATATAGATGAGGTAGTATGTGATATCATCACAATAGATGTATGCAATCTTTTACTTGGGAGACCATGGCATATGACCGAGAGGTAAGGCATGATGGCAGAAAGAACTCTTACTCATTTAAGTTTAACAAAAAAGACCATCACACTAGCACCTTTACCACCTACCCAAACACCTACCCAAACACCCACCCAAACACCAACCAAAGAACCATCCCATAAAAGTCTTTTTCTAAGTAGTACTCAACTGGAAAAGGATTTCCATAAACACAAACCCGTTCTTGCCCTCCTAGTGGCCGAGAAGAATAATGAGGCCAAGAAAGTCCCCTTTCACCCAAAACTCCAACCCTTTTTGAATGAGTATGTCGATGTGTTCCCTAAAGAATTACCTAAGGGTTTGCCACCTCTATGGGGAATAGAGCATCAGATTGATTTTGTGCCTAGAGCCTCCCTCCTCAATAGACTAGCCTACAGATGCAACCCTCAGGAGTTAAAAGAGTTACAAAGACAAGTTGATGAGTTACTTTTTATGGGTTTCGTGAGGGAAAGTATGATCCCTTATTCTGTCCCAGCTCTTCTGTTTCCAAAGAAGGATGGTACATATAGGATGTGTGTAGACAGTAGGACCATTAATAACATAACTATCAAGTATAGGTACCCCATACCTAGGCTTGATGATATGCTGGATGAATTGTATGACTCTGTCATATTTTCCAAGATTAACTTGAGAAGTAGGTATCACCAGATTCAGATAAGAGAAGGGGATGAGTGGAAGACTACTTTCAAGACTAAGGGTAGATTATATGAGTGGATGGTGATGCTATTTGGACTTTTCAATGCTCCTAGTATCTTCATGAAGTTAATGAATGAGGTATTTAAACCACTTTTGGGTAAATTGATTGTTTTTTACTTTGATGACATATTAGTATACAGCAAGAACGAGATTGATCATGTGGAACATTTGAGGAGAGTGTTTGATATTTTAAGGGAGAAGAAATTGTATGCGAAGATGGAGAAATGTGAATTCTTCTCCCCTAGTATTATCTTCCTTGGACATGTGGTTCCTCGAGATGGGATAAAGGTAGATCAATCCAAGGTTGAAGCCATTAAAAGTTGGCCGCAACCAAGCAATGTAATGAATGATAGAAGCTTTCATGGTTTAGCATCATTCTACTGATGGTTTGTGCCAAACTTTCGTGCAATTATGGCTCTTGTTATTGAGTGCTTGAAAAAGGGAAGTTTTGAGTGGACAAAGGTAGCAAACAAAGCCTTTGAGGCAACCAAAAGTAAACTTTGTCATGCTCCTATTCTTGCATTGTTGGATTTCGATAAAGTATATGAGATTGAATGCGATGCTAGTAGAGTTGGTATAGGTACAATTCTCACATAGAGTAAGAGACCGATTGCTTATTTTAGTGAGAAATTGAATGAGTCTAAGAAGAAATATATCACTTATGACAAGAAATTTTATGCTGTTGCGATGGCCTTGAATTACTGGAGCCATTATCTAAGAACTAAGCAATTTGTGCTATACTCGAATCGCCAAGCATTGAAGTTATCAATGGGCATCATAAACTCACTCCCAGACATTGCTAAGTGGGTTGGGTTCCTTTAGTCCTTCTCATTGGTATCCAACTATAAGCAAGGAGTTCATAATGTGGTTACCGATGCACTCTCAAGGAGGTATTCTTTATTGTCTTTACAAGGTTCTTGGCTTTAAGCTCATGAAGTTATGCTATGATGTGGATGGTGATATGAGTTTGTGTATCACTAAGTTTGTAAAGCCTAGTTATGAGGAGTACATCATGCATGATGGGTATCTATTTAAGGGGAACAAGCTCTATATTTTCAAGGATAGTTTCAAGGAGTTAATTATGAAAGAAGCATATAGTGGGGCTTAGCAGGTCATTTCGGGGTTACTAAGACCCTTGCCATTATCAAGGAGCATTTTTATTCACCTAAGATGTTAAGGGATGTCCAAGCTCTTATTAGGAGATGTAGATCATGTCAGAAATCGAAAAGCTAATTCAAAGCTGGAACCCTTACATATAGCCGAGCACTCTTGAGAAGATCTCAGTATGGATTTTGTGGTTGCCTTGCCTAGAACACAGCGAGGTAAGGATTCCGTCATGGTAGTTGTAGACCAATTTTCTAAAATGGCACATTTCATATCATGTCATACTACATATGATGCATCTTGTGTTACTGACTTATTTTTTTAAGGAGATTATAAGATTGCATGGTATTCCTAGAATAATTGTGTCAGATCGAGATACCAAGTTCCTGAGTCATTTCTAGAGGAGTTTATGAGGTAAGATAGGAACTAGGCTACTGTTTAGCACATCACATCACCCTTAGACTGATGGTCAAACTGAAGTAATCAATAGGGTGTTAGGAACTATCTTGAGAAGTTTGGTAAGTAAACACCTAAGAGATTGAGATTTACAGTTGGCACATTCAGAGTTCACCTACAATCGGAGCTCTAGCTCTACCATTGGTTACACTTCCTTTGAGGTATGTATGGGATAAATCTTCTTATTCCCCTTGATCTCACCTCTTTACCCCTTGATTTTAATCCTAGTACGGATGTTAATGAGAAAGTTAAATAGATGAAGAAACTCCATGAAACAATGAGAGCTCAGATTGTAAAGGAAAATGAGACAATCAAAAGCAAGGCAAACAAGCATCGGAAGCCTAAGCTATTTCAACCAGGTAATTTAGTATGGATTCATCTAAGGAAGGAGAGCTTTCCCAGGAAAAGGAAGAGTAAGTTAGCCCCTCGGGCTGATGACTCATTTGAGATTATCAGGAAAGTCAATGATAATGCTTACAAGATAGATTTGCCTAGTGAGTATGATGGGTATCGACGACTTTTAATGTGGGTGATCTTAGCCCTTATTTTGAAGACAATTTGGATTTGAGGGCAAATCCTCTTTAACCAAGGGAGGATGATACGAATATGAGTCCTAAAGTAGCCAATTCAAGCCAAGTAATGAACAAAAAAGATTCAACCCAAGCAAGTCCTTCCCAAGCCCAATTCCTCTTCACTTTCCCAAATAGATCATTAAGACGTAGTATAATCCAATTGGTCTCTAATTAATTAGATTATGTAGCCTCCAAAATGATTAGATGTGTCATGAGGTTATTTTTGTAAGTTCACTTGATCTTGGCCATGTGCTATAAAATTTATGTATATTTGGCTATCTTTTGTAAGTTTTGCTTACTTGTAACTAGACAAGGGTGGACATTTTAGTAAACCCACACCTAGACTAGCCTTATTATATAAAGGCTATTTCTTTTGTGATTAGCCACTTTTGATGAATCTAGAAAGAATGAAAGTTAGAGTTTTGTCTCAAAAACTTATGTCCTTTATCCAATTCTAGCCAAGGAATTGATGGTGGCTTTGATTTCAAGTTGGTGGCTAAGCCTTTATACTTGAATCACTTACTGGCATCTTATTTCTATCTTTCTCTTTATCATTTGATGTGGAAGCTTGCTGCCCAAAATGGTTTGTGTGTGATTGTTTTTGTTTTATGAAGAAAATTATACTCTGTTGAAGAGGAAGCATTCGGGTGGAGGATGTTGGGATATTAGTGTTTTTTGTGTTGATTGTTTGTATGTGTGTCGAATGTGTGTTATTGGAGGTTGTGTTGTTGTGTGATTTAGTGTTCGGATGGAACACTTAGGAGAGCATTTTTGGGTTCTTTTGTGCTTGTGTTGAGTTGAAAGATGTGTTGATAGAGTTTATGTTAGTGTTGGCCGAATTCGGAGGTTACTTTAGAAGTGTTTGTTGAATATTACACAGTAATCTATCGCTCAAAATGCATGAGAACCGTAGCACCTAGCTATCCTCACCAACTAGATATTGTGTGTTTCATCAAAGAATAATATTGCCTACAATTATAAATGGTTTACAAATATTTATCTGATATTTGCTCTTTTTTTTTTCTCAGATTGTTTAATTTGATATTGAAATTTCTATAATTAATAGGGGTTCAGAAATCTTTAGAAATTTGGATTGTAAAACTAGATGTTGTATGGAGTTTGATGAAGAAAAATCTAAATATGAAATTTATAATGTTTATTCTAGAAGAATGGTTAAATAGGTCACGGCGCGTCCAACGACAAGCGTTTCTCTAACCCGGAAGGAGTTATTCACGCAAGTGTCAAAA
>JANKKC010002645.1:0-11256 GCA_026225755.1 Bursera bipinnata
TTAAATTAATAGTACTTAAAGTGTAAAAATAATATTTAAACTCATAATAAATATACACTTTTAAGTGCTTATCAGTGAACATTTCTCTGGAATCTGAACCGTCAGTGAACAATACCGTGAACAGTACTATGAATAGTACGATGAACAGTACCAGGACCGTCAGTTTTATTTCTCTGGAATCCAGACCATCAGTGAGCAGTACTATGAACAGTATCGTGTGCAGTACCAAGAACAGTACCAAGACTGTCAGTTTCACTTCTTTCGAATCCGGATCGTCAGTTCATTTCTCTGAAATTCAAACCGTCAGTAAATACTACCGTGAATAGTATCGTAAACAGTATCATGAACAGTACCATGAACGTCAGTAATTTTTTTCTTAAAAAATGATTGTCCAACTATTCATAAACAGTATCATGAACAGTACCATTACTGTTTTTTAAATTTTGATTGTTATAAAAATAGATGTGAGAGTAAATAGGGAATATATGGGAGATATCACCATTGACAGCTAGATAAATGAGAAAAACATGGGAGCTGAGTTATTTTTCAAAGATCCCCTCCAAATAGGCTATTTCGACAAATTCTCCGTACTTTATGGTCAAGGCCAAGGTAATCAAATCATAGTCAAATCATATGTGGTGGTGGTGACTCAATAAAATTGTTATCTTTAAATGATTAATGATAACGCTTTTAATAAACGTTTGTCATCATTAATATATTATTGATAATTTTTAATATAAACATTTCTTATCATAAATATATATTAGATAATATATTATAGAATAGTGTTATCTTTTATAGATAAATTATAATGCCTTTTTTAGAGAAAAGAAAAATCATAACGTTTAAAACTTAAAAACGTTGTCTTTAGGTTATTAATGATAACGTTTTTAATAAATATTTTTCATGAATAAATTATCAGTAATTATAATTCTAAATATATATTAGATAACGTATTACAAAATTTGTGTTATCATTTACATGCCATTTATATCTCTTAAAAAGCGATATCCACACAAATAAATAATACTTTTTTATACGTTATATTGTTTGGAAAAAAAAAACTTTACTATTGACCATTTTCTGGTAGTGATTGCTTTCAGATTTGAAATTGTAAAAATTTTGTTTATGGTTGACTTGTGACCAGACAATACCTTTATATAGTCGGTGGGCAAAAGCATTGACTCATAAATTAGGTAACAAGGCATTTCAAATGAATCAATCCCGCCACTAGAATCATGTGCCAAATAGCAACACTGGAAAGGTGGTATATTGGAGAAGGGTTGAAACAAGATTTTGTTCTTTTATATTTTATTTATTTGTATACTTTGAAGTCAAAATTACCTAATTTCAACGTATGTACAAGGTCCATAAAAACAATGTGCTAGAAAGAGCTAATGATTTAACCCGGAATATATTGCGAGAGCTTGGCTTGTTTTATATATTTACCTTGGAATTTATCTGCAAAAAGTGATTAAAGCATCTAAATTTTAAATGTAATCATATGATAAAATTGTGTAATGGTAACTGTATGGAAACATATTTGTAATACAAATTATAGATGAATGAAAACTTTTATAGTTGAATATATGTTGAACTACCTATAAAGTCATCTAACAAGGATTCTCAAACAAGGTAAAGACATGTAAAGTGCCTAAAAACACTAAATGAGAAGGGAATTCATTTTGAGCCACTAATTGTTGGCAACTCTTTTCTGCTAAGAATTACTTTTCTAATATTCAAGTATTTTAAAATAAAAATATTAAAATCATGAAAAACAAAGAAAATGTACAGAGTATATAATATTAATGGAATATGTTTTAGTTTTAATTGTTGATCAGAAATACATAAAGCAGGGAATATCTCTGGGCTGCTGAAAGATTTCATATCGTTTGAAAGAGGTAAAGGCCTGTCATGCAAGTTGGTTGGCAAATGAGCAATTGGTCAACAGGTACAGGTCAATGTTTTCGAGCTGGGATAGCTTTCCTTCTATGTGGAATATCTGTCGCCAGCCATGCAACTGATGAGAATTTATTCCATTTATAGGCAGCTATAGGGATATGAGTGGGAAGGAAACTACCCTAATTTCAGAATTGGTGTTCAAGGCATAATTTGATGCTAGAGAGGATCTTTCATTCTATGGGTGTTTTTGCTTTATAGCTATAAATAGAGACTTCAAACCATGGCAATGGCATCCCATTGGAAGAATAGAAGAAGAAGAGAGGTCTAACATGAAGATGAGACTCTAGTTTATTAGCCAAGAATGACTTGCCTGCTTCCACCGAGAAGGTTTGATTGAAATCGATTAGACCCTTGTTGGGTTTCAGGCAGTCACCTTGGCTACATTGACTGGCTCTTTGCTTTTATGCTAGGCCTTCTCTTCTTCCAAAACAAGCAGCCTTCGACAATGCCTAATTGCATGCGAGCTTTTGGTGTTGGATGAACAATTTTATTGTGGCCCCAAGGAGTAGCATCGATCGCATCAATGGGGCTTGATCCATTTGAAGAAGAGAGGTCTAGCATGAAGATAAGAGTCTTGTTTAGTAGCCAAGGATGACTTGCCTGCTCCGACCAAGAGGGTTATTAACAAAATTAATCTTGAATAAATTTAATACAAGTCCCTTCTTTGTTTCCAAGCAGTCATCTTTGGCTACCTAGACAGACTCTTTTCTTTCATGCTAGGCGTTCTGTTCTTCTCCAACAAGCCCTCAACGACTGCTGCTGTCTCATTACAAATTTTATTGTATAATTAGAAGCATGCATTGTATTGCATTTAGGCTATAATGAGACAACATTAATCAATTAATTGATTATTAAGATTTAAAAAGGAGTACTTGTGGCCTATTAAAGTAAGGGTTAATGCAGCAAAATTATGCTATGCCATTAATTGTTTTGCAGCCTGGTGATCTTGTCAAAGAGGAGGTAAAAGGGATCTTCACAAATCTACAAATTTGAGGTATTTTTCAACTCCTTAAGCATAAGCTATGATTCTGAAACCCCTGAAAAAATATGTTTAGTAGGGCATATCTATGTTTAGCATAACATTCTAACATGAATATTCCAGGGAGA
Organism: Bursera bipinnata; assembly: GCA_026225755.1. Taxonomy (NCBI): domain Eukaryota; kingdom Viridiplantae; phylum Streptophyta; class Magnoliopsida; order Sapindales; family Burseraceae; genus Bursera; species Bursera bipinnata. The sequence goes on from JANKKC010002645.1 coordinate 3,070, forward strand.
GAGGCTCTAGAAGCAAATGACTAGAGTCCTTGGTAGCAAATAATCATGCACCTTGGTTAGGTAAATTGGCATGTTAGGCATCTTCTTCTAGGACCAAGATCCCAAATTTTCATAGATGCATTGAATATGAAGATCGTGGACGCTTTTTTTGAAGATTCTTCTGCATTTTTATCACTTCATAGAGAAATTGCAGCATATTGTCGGTAGAATGTAACTTTCTTACTACCAAATTATCCCCTCATAGGGATGGCAATAGTCAACTATAGTAAGGTTTGCTTAGTCCCAAACCCAAACTAACAAAAAAATTATTGAAACAAATCTGTACCAGCATCATGTGTATGCTTTTTTTCCAAACTAGTCCCATTAAGCTATGATATCTTTGAGTCTCCAAGTCCATATAATATTTTTATTAAATAGTATATAAAATGCCTTAATTTAAAGTGGGTCTAAATCTAGGTCTAAGTTTGGTACAAGTTTTATTGAATTTTATATAAAACGCCTTAATCTAAAGCGCGTCTAAATCTAGGTCTAAATTTGGTACAAGTTCAACTACACCCGATCTAGAACTCGCAAAAAAAAGAATTAAGACCCAACTTTGCCTGGAACCATCACTGATCTCAAACACATCCCATTAGAGTCTTGTGCATATCCAAGGATTCATGGTCCAATTATCATCCTTAATTTCTCAATTACTAGATTGAATAGATAGACAATTGTTAACTAGGGGATAAATACTAGACACCCCCATGGTATATTTTAAGTAACAAACTCACCTTTGTTATTTATAAAGTAATATAAAGATTTCCATTTTGATATTTTAGGTAACCTAAAAACCTTTATTTTTGTCCTTCAAGACCCCTATGTTTTCTAACCATAAGGGTGTCTATGTTACTTTATAATCAATAAGGTAAATTTTTAGTTAAAGTATATCATAGGGATGTCTATGTATTTACCCCCTGTTAACTAGTGTTAGAATTTTAAAGAAAAGATAATTATTTTCGATAGTCTAACCCTTAATAATTTATGAAAAATCTATTTTACAACATTATAACATAGTTATTAAAGCGAAATTAAAAGACAATTATCTCTCTAACGCTCATTAAATAATTGTTTTTCCCGAAGGTTGGAAAAAGATATTCATTAACACTCATGATTAACTATTTTGTCCTTTGATTTGACATTTTAACGCTACGTCTTCAAGGATAAAATAGGAATTCCAACATTAGCTAACGTTGGGAGAAGTAATTATTATTTTATGAAACTTTACAAAACTAAAGGGAAAGTAAATAATTATTCACCCTACTTTTAACGTTACAGTCATTAAAACTGTAGATATTAAATGGTAAAATTATCCTTAAAATTTTAAATTTCAATAACTTAACTTTTTTTTTTTGGTCGTTGATTTCATAATTCATTAAAATTAATTTGATTAATTTTTTAATACGTTCAGAAAATTTTTAATCATACCGTTAAAATTTTCAAAAATAAAGCGAAGAACACCAAATTTTTATGACAAATGAAAATTATTATTAAAGAGGTTTAACCATGAGGTGACATTTCCTTTCCATTCAACTTTTTTGACCGTAAAATTTGCAATCAAGCAGCCGTTGGATCTCATCCGCAATCAACGCACCTTTGCTTCTCTCGACCGTTGCAAGACAGAAGTACAATAAAAGAATATCCGGCGGGCCACGTTCCTCTCACAGTCAAATTCAACTCTCCACGTGTACGTCCAGGATTAGTAGACAATTTGACCTTATGGGTGAAGCACGAGACCAAGATCCAAATCTTGTCTGCACCTGAGGTGGCCTTAATCATTGCAATCATTCTGTACATTCTCACTTTTCTATTCTTTTACGGTTTTACCCTCCAAAGTAAATTAAATTGGGACAATTTCAAATAGTACCCTTGTGTTTTGGCTTAATTTCATGTAGAAAGTAAGTTTTCTATTTTCATCAACAAGACCCCTGAAGTTTGCTTTTTTTAATCAACTGCTAATTTTAACCCTTAAAAGTACATANAAATTAAATTCAACGTACCAATCAATTAGAATTCATTCTTCAATTTTATATTAAATCATATTTTGATTATATTTTTTAAAAATAGTAATATAATGATAATTTTACAAAAAATAAATTAATCTGCTATAAATATTATGTTATAATTTCTTTTTGTTTTTTAGTTCATTTTTTATTCTGATTTGTATCATACCGTATTAGAATTGTGTGAATTAATTTATACAAAATATTTGTAAGTATAATTTAATTTTAAGAAGAATTATACTAATAATATATATGTAACCCATTTTAAATAGCATGAAATGCTAATATTTCTACGAAATGTTTTATAATTTGATGTGCTTCCAAATAAGCTTTTGGTAGACTTTTTTTTTTTTTTTGAAAAAAAAAAGACTTTTAAATATGGCTTAGGCAACTCCAACTTAATTTTTTGTACTTAATTTTACAGACTATTTTATAGCTATTGATTTTTTAATCTAATACTGAAAAGAGCTACCGAGTTGGCATGAAAAAAAAAAACTATCTTTTAACTTCTCTTTCCTATCCATAGATTATAGTATAAATCAATGTCTATCAAATAATGTGTAAAATTAAGTAAAAAAATTAAGTTTCAATAGTCTGACCTAATAAATGCTTTTAGGGATACTTTTATTAAATTTATTTTGAAATTTGACTACGAAATAGGTGTAAAATTTGTTTTTGATTCATGATTTGAAAATAATTTTGAAGATTTAGATATATATTCAATTCAAAAAGCAATAAAATCACTTGTTTGATTTGTGATTTGAAACTAATTTTCAAATATTTAGATATACTCCCAAAAAAAAGTTGGTATTGTAAATATGTTTAATATACGAAAAATATCATAAATTAATTCAATAATTAAAAAGAAATTGAAAGGAAGATGACTACCTGTATGTTGTTATCAAAATTTACAATGGCTTTAATTAAGATTGTATCTCAAATCAATCTCCTATGCAAAAGATTTTCATTGAAGATCAACATATATTTACCTTACTTTTAAAAATAATAATAATAATAACAATTAAACACATCATTGTTCTTCATAATTGAGTTGACATAGAGATAGCTCCATATAAACTCCCTCTAGGGTTTCATTTTCTTCTCAAACAAATCTCAATCAACTTTATATATTCTTTCTTTTCCATTCTCTTCATGGCAATGGCACGTTCAAGTCTCGTGAAGTTGAGCTTAATGGCATTGTTGATCGTCTCTACAGCTGGACAATCTCCATCATCTTCACCAAAACAGGCGCCTGCAACTACTACATCTTCTCCACCACCGGAGGCTGCAGCGCCTCCTATCACCTTCGACTATCCGCCCTTTTACGTTCCTGGACGGACGCTTCCTCCCTCATCCATCTCTGCCTCACCTTCACTTGCTCCTTCACCTTCGGAGAACGCAGCCTTTTTTCCCACTTTTTCTGCTTCTGGGTCCTTCGCTGCTGGGTTATTCGTCGCCGTTTTGTTGATGATATAGTGGTGGTGATCGATGGCACCATTTCGTTGGAGTTGGTTTGGTTTTATTTGATTATTTATTCGTTGTACTAGTAGAAAGAGATTCACTTATTACTATCACTATTATCGTTATTATTATTATTATTATTTATGGATTAACATTTCTGGGTTATCTTGTTTAGAATTAATTTATATATTAATATATTCTCATCTTATGTTAGATGATTTTAAACAAATTGCTTGCTGATGCCTTGGCTGGACTGGTGACTGTGTTCTGTGATGTTTAAACATTTGCTAATTTGTTAGCACGTTGTGAAACATTCAAAAACCAAACCAATTAATAGAGTGGAGCTATGTATGTCTTTTTAAGTGTAATGAGCACTAAAATAAAGCTAATCTTTTCTTACAATGCAAGTAGAGTTTATTTTTTAACACTATTTGGACCAAGCAAGAGATTTGTAAATTTCCAAAAACTTCCAAAATTTTTAACAAATATTAAAACAGAAAAAAAAAAAAAAAAACTTACTAGTTATTATCATTTTAGCCCTTAAAGTTCTCAAAAAATCTTAAAATTCTACTCCATATATCCTAAATCTGGGAAACTTGCCCTTCCCAAGTAGTGATGGCAAAAGGTTGGGCCAGGCGGGATTAATTACATCTATTATTTTCATGGATCTTCTTTACTGGTATTAATTAGGAGGAGAAGAACATTAAAAAAAAAAAAAAAAAAAAGAGGAAGGGAGACGGTGATAAATGATGATATCAATAATAAAACTAAAAATATTAGAAAAATTAAATAAATTTAAAATTTTGGTGGGTCAGCCGGGGCCAAGCTAGGCCGGCCCGGCCTACAGGCCTTCCACCTTGACCTTGACCTAACCTATTTTTAGCCCAGGCTTTAAGCTAGCCTACACAGCCCGAGCCCGACCCAACCTTTTCCTATCTCTGCTTTTAGGTTCATTTGTTATTTCGACTAAAACTATTAATTAAGACATTGAATATTTTTAAAATCAGCTTTCGAAAATTTCAAATCTTTAGAAAAATACAAAGAAACCTCATATTTCTTTAAAAACTTTTATGGTGTTTGAAGTTGACGAATTACTCAAATGGATTTTTATAATTGCTCAACATTACAAGAAATACACTTATTATTGTACTATTTATATGATCATCCAATTAAAAATTTAAGAAATATCAAAAATTGACCAAATTTGAGGACAGTTTTTGAGTTTTAAATAAATTCTTTTTTCTTTTTTATTACTTAATCAAGTGTCGCATATAAAATTCATTTCCCCAACTAAATACAGGGCTCTTGACACTTAACACTTTGCTTGACAAGTCAATTGACAATTTAATACCGATTAGACACCGTTAAAAATTACTAACAAGTGCAAGCTATCGAGCAAAGCAACTTGTTTATAGTCACTCGACAATTTTAGCACCTGATAGTTTGCTTAATAATTCGATAACTTCGATATCTTGGTTAAGTAATCAAAATAACAAAATTTAGACTAAAATTTAAATTAGACTCCCAAACTTGAGCTATTTTCAATATTTTTCCACTAAATTTCCTTACGTATTTAAAATAAGTGGTTGCTTGTTTTTGCCACTTAATTCATTTTTAATTCTTATTCTATTTTGTTAAACAAATAAACATGTTTCTAAGAATATATCATGTGGAAAAGTTGACTTTTATCTTAATAAAAAGGATCTTCGTTACTATTCATAATGGACTCAAAATCCAAGTGTCGAATCTACAATTGGTCTTGACAATCGTCTAGGTCCAATGAGCATCTCAACTTGGGGGTGGTGTTAAGGGTCGATTTGGTATCAATGGAGATCGATATAATACTTGTTAGTTATTAGGATCAAGTGACTTTACTACTGGACCAAATACTTACTATTTAAATTATTTTTTATTTATTTATTCTTAGATTCGAGAAAGAATATGTATGCATAACTCAAATTTGAAATCATACAGAGATGCTTTATATTAGGTACATGGTTGTTACACCGAGGAAATGAGAGTACTATTTCAACCCTCCTTTGGACTAGTAGTCCACATCCTCTAGGTTCCGCCCTATATACTTAAATCTTAAGCATCGTGGCTCTGATACCAAAATCAGGTATTTTTCTTCATTATTTTTGTTCTAAATATACAAAATAAATTTAATAATCTAAACAAGATAATTAAGGTAAGAAAATTAACGAGCTCTGATACCACTTATAAGGGAATTGTACGGAAACAAATAACATTAAGATTGATAAAATTCAAACAACACAAAGAGATAAAATATTTAACACAGTTCAGCTTCAATTGCCTCAATTGCCTATATCCACAGACGAAGAGATAAATCCACTAGATCATAAGTATGTATGTAAGAGTATAAGAGCCTAATATAACAGAGCAATATGCTCTATCGATGTTGAACCAAATCGATATTGAACCAAATCTCTACTCCTAAAATACTAAGGGTATTTACGCCTTATATCTAACTCTCCTTTCTCACATCTCTTCGTTAACTTGAATTGATTCTCAATCCCTATATTTATAGGTGTATATAGAGATCTTCTATTCCTAATAAGAGTCTAATGAGAGTAGGACTCCTATTGATACAATAATTCTATTTTCCTATTCCTCTATCAATCTTATTTTTTATAAGAGTCACTGGTATAATAAAAGTTAACCATAATTAGGAAAATAGAATCTCAATCAAGAACAAATCATAAAACCGAATCCTAAAAGAATTTCTCCAATAAGTAAGATTCAGATCACACTCTAACAATTAATTTTGGGAAGCTAAAACAAAGATGCGTGATCAATTTTCCTATTAATTTCCAACTTTGAGAGCAGGCACATGGGGTCATGGAAAACATGGTCTAGTCTTTGGAAAATTGAAAAAAGAAACACAAAGAAAAAGCAACCTACAAATCTGCCTATTCATCCGTTCATTTATTTCTCTTTACTCGAGAATTGGTCTCTGGTCAATGCTTTAGTCAAATGCAAACATTACAACAATTGTACCCTCATTTCTTTTCTAATTTAAACACGAATAAAAAGAATTCCAAAACTACTTTAGAAGTCTTTAATGGGGTTGACAGATATGTCGTGCTCATTCAGTAATACTAATACTTTTTTTAACAAGAAAAAAATGGCTTACTATTGAGATATTATGAAATAAATTACACATTAAAGTCTAATATTAGGAGTATTATATGTGAATATATGACTCTAATGAATGGCTTTATATTATAGGAATTTTGAGGTATACATAGAAAAGAAAATCGTGTTAGTGATTCTATGAAGATTTTTCTCAAAATTCAAGGGCATCAACATCTTTTTCCAAAAGAGAATTCTTGTCATTAATAAACACAAATCTTGGAACGGATTGGGTGAGGAGGGACCAGCTTATGGAATTTCTGCTTTGCAAATCCAATAGGATCACTATTCCATACTTGTGTTTCACAAAAGCTTCTCTTATGATCACCATCTCTTACTCCTTTCTATACATTTATAGACTAAGACATATATATTGTCGACCTATCAGGACTTAATTTATTTAACTTATTTTATATACTATTTGATAATTGTTATAAATGGAAAAGAAATATTAAAATAGGAATTAACGGTTATCAAATAGTATATAAAATTAAGTCAAAAAAAACTAAATCCCGATTGCCTGAGCCATATATATTTACACAAAATCGTATTATTAAATGACAAATCTCTAATAATATATCCGATACAAGTATTTGTATAGCATGAAGAGCATGCTTATAGCAATTGGAGGGCCATTTCAAACGATCTTCTTTTTCTATAAACTTGGTCATACTATATATGTTATTACTTTATGAATGAAAATATCTATAAATTATTCGTGATATTAATTAAAAAAAAAAAGTTTCTAATAAACTTTTAAATTATTATTTTCTTTTTAGTAAAGTAAGTATTGATGAACTGAATTTGCTAGTGAATTAATAAGGTTAAATGAGATTATTTTAAATTTGAGGAAATTACTTGAATAGAAATTTAATTTCAAAATTTTGAATTGAGAGTATATTGCAAAGAGCCACACTCTTATTCATATAGAATATATAAATGTATATTGATTTTCAAATAAATGTTTGTTTTTATTATTTCGGAAGCATGGAAACTGACAATAACAACAACAGTAACATTAGCATTAGCAATACTAGCTATATCATTTATAGAAAACAAAAGAACAAAAGCACAAACCCTTGAACCTCAAAAGCAAAAGATATTGAAAACTAAACGAAGCTACTACAGTAATGATCATCGCAATCAATGGAGAAAACCCTAGTTCTCAACTCCAACCAATAACTCTATTTTTCTACATGACGAAAACAGCAGCAAAGAAGCAGAGTCCAGCAGCAACAGATGCCCGCACCGAAATTCTGTCCAAAACAGAAGCAGCACCGGTAACGGATGGGCCAGGAGCACTAGCCGGTGGCACGGAGATAACTGAGGGAGTATAAGGAGCGAGAGTTGCAGGGGATAGGGGAGGTAGGGACTGGTCAACGAAAGTGTCCGGAGACGGAGCCGAAGTTGAGGGAGTATAAGGAGCGAAAGTTGGAGAGGATAGGGGAGATAGGGGCTGGTCAATGAAAGTGTCCGGAGACGGAGCCGAAGTTGAGGGAGTATAAGGAGCGAAAAATGGAGAGGATATGGG
>JANKKC010002647.1:0-10409 GCA_026225755.1 Bursera bipinnata
CAAGTCTCATGTTTTTTTTTTTTTTTTTTGAAGAACAGAGACCAGTTATAAAAAAGAAAATTTTGATTTGACACTGAATTTTTTACAGTAATTGATAGCAGTTGATTTATTACAATTCTATTATTACTAAGTCATTGAGTTGACATTAAAATAATTACTATTTAATATGTCATTCATAACCATGGGATCATAATGAATGAAAAGTCACGAATCATTGTCAAAAAATTATACAATAGTTTGATCCTAGAAATAAAATATACTTATGTTTTATTTTCTTCAGTGGGAAACTGTTGAGGGTATGACTCATATGTCATATAATTGAGGAAGGTGGTTAGTTGTTGAAGCAGCGCGATAACAACTAGCCTTTCAGCTTAACATGTTTGAGCCGTGGGAAAATATATGGGTTGGGGGTGCGGAGGCAAAGCCCCCGCGGTATGGTAAGGGTATTTTGGATATTTTGGGAACTAGNGTTTTATTATATATTCCTATTGATATAACCCTAATTTCAACATAGTGAATACTTTTGCCATCACAGTGGACGTAGGCTCATAGCCGAACCACTTAAATTCGTATGTGATTTCTTCTCCTTTTCTCTTTCTATTCTGATTATTGCACAACAGAAACTTTTATATTATTACTGATGTTCTAAGAACAAATTTCCTTGCCTATACCCTCATCTTTAATAATCACTTCATACTCAAATAAAATAATCCTTTTATCCTAGCAAGACACTATTAGTATGCTGGCAATTCAAGAGCTTAATCTTTTACCCAGTATGAAAATTCAAAATTGTTATTTCATTAACAACCCTCCCAAAGTTAACAGCGCACCTCTTGGTTTTGCTATTTAGATTGCAATTGTATCAATTTTCAATGTATTCATTAAGCATGATTCTATTTATTTATTCTTTGTTTAGAGATCATTTCCACTAACTGAAGAAGAGTACATTTTGAGACTTGACGATGTAGCAAACACACTAAAATGTTGGGGTGCAGTTTCACATATTCGGAATAGCCTTGCAAAGCTGAAGGAGCGACCTCGGATAGGGAAGGTAAAATTATCTTATGATAATTAGTAACATATATGTGAGTTATTGTAATTGTCAATTGCTGCGTTGAGAAAAATCATGTTTAACTTGGTGATTTTATGAAAATTAACCTTAAAAATTTCTGTTAAGAAATGTATATAAGAGAAAATAGGAGTAATACCACTCACCTTCGTTAAATTATTACATTTTTTGTAAATCAGTTAAAATTTTAACATTTTAAGGATAGATTGCTTATCTGCCTTTTCTATGTTATTATTTTATCTTAGAGTATCTTCATGATAAGAGATATTACGGTATTTGATTTTCTGAAAATTCAACTAATGATTTTCTTAGAAATGAATGTTGTAACACATTTTATGTATATATGCATTCCATTTATATTTTTATTTTGTTACACTAAAATTTTTTTATCAAATATTCGTTTGATTTTCTTTGCATCAACAATAACCCAACAAAATTTAAGTCCTAACAAGAAAAATAACTCTAGAGAGAGCTGATCAATTTTTTTTTTTTCCTTATAAGTTTTTTGCTTAGTTTACAATGACATTTGCCCTCATCATTTGTTGCAGGCAGTAAGCATTTTTATAGATATGGATGAATCTGGAGGGCGTGCAAATGAATGGATTTACAAATAGATTGCTTGCTTGTTGAACCAAAATCTTCAATTTAATTTGCGACAAGGCTAAGAAGTCATCCCTTCCAACTTCTTGTGCCTTTGTAAAGATTGTGAAATCTAATTATAGCTGTACATAAGTCACTCAACACTCTACTGCCTTGTATCTACACTCTAGTTTTATATTTTTTACTGCTAGCTGCATACCTTGAAGATGTAAAAGGTTTCATAGAATATAGATTTAGTACACTTCAGCTTTTTCCGTTTTCTAGTTGTAAGTTTCTGTAATTTTCTGATAAGGAATACACTATTATGGTAGTCGAAATGGCAGATTCCGGGCTACATTACAGTACCTCGCTCCTTATACTAGAGCAGCTACGACTGAATATTTTATGTACCGTGAACGATGCAGAAAGCTACGGATTCTGAAAGCGGTAGACCTACCCCATGAAATGCATCCTTCATTGACTCTTAAGAATATCTTTTCTTTAGAAAGAGACAGGTGCAATTATCCAGGTCTATCTAATTTTCGTTTGTTTTTCATATACTTGATTTCCAATTTTCTGGGATCCAATAAGATCTAAAATGACCAAAAAAGTTTAAAAAAATAAAAAAAAAAACCTCGTCCGTTATCTACTTTGCATAGTGGCACTTTTTAAAATCTTAATTATTTATTTTCATTCAATTTTGTGATTGAAAGCGTCAATCAATTGAATAAAATCTTTTTTCAGAAAGTATTCAAATTCTTGAGTTTTCTTTCTNCGTGAACGATGCAGAAAGCTACGGATTCTGAAAGCGGTAGACCTACCCCATGAAATGCATCCTTCATTGACTCTTAAGAATATCTTTTCTTTAGAAAGAGACAGGTGCAATTATCCAGGTCTATCTAATTTTCGTTTGTTTTTCATATACTTGATTTCCAATTTTCTGGGATCCAATAAGATCTAAAATGACCAAAAAAGTTTAAAAAAATAAAAAAAAAAACCTCGTCCGTTATCTACTTTGCATAGTGGCACTTTTTAAAATCTTAATTATTTATTTTCATTCAATTTTGTGATTGAAAGCGTCAATCAATTGAATAAAATCTTTTTTCAGAAAGTATTCAAATTCTTGAGTTTTCTTTCTNTTTTTTTTTTTGGTGTTTGATATTTATAATTTTTTTTTCAGGAATATTTAATATTTGCATATTAAGGAGCAAGAAGAAAAGGCATATTCTCTTGTCAAATAGCACATTTATCTTACCAAATACTAAAATAATCATTTTATACGTCTTAATATGTACAAATGTAATGAACATCATAAAGAATACAATTAAATGATTTTGAGGATTGAGTGTACAAAAATCAAATATATGTGTCGGAAATCTTATATATAAGTAATTGAATTTCTAAAATCTCTAACCTTTTTTTTTAATTTTTTAATTAATTAATTTGATGCAAAAGATTGAAGAGGGAGGAAAAGTGGGGGTCAATGAGGAAGAAAAGAGGAGAGAATCAACGAAGATGAGGGCATTTTCGTCACTTGACCTACTTAAATGGTCTTAAAAGTTGAAAATGGTTACATTTCAAAACAACCCGTCAAAAGTGGTCAAATTATCGAATAACCCAAAAGCCCTCTCTCTCTCTCCTCTCTCTCTCTCTCACAATTCATTTCACTTCATTACTCACTCTCCTCAGCTCCCAATCCTTCTCGGCAAACTAACCGAAAACTGAAGCACAACAAATTTCACAATTAATTCCCAAGCAAAAATTCACAAAAGCCCCTTAAATTCGATGAATTTAACGAATTAAACATCGGATTTTAAAGCTTGCATTTTCCATAGCATAAACCCTAACAAAATCCTATCAGAATGATTAATGGTTATGATTATGATGCAGCAGCCGCAGAATTCGTCTGCACCGCCGCCACAACCGCCGCCCTGCACTGCCGCCCCCACCACCAACTCCACCCTTAGATCTCCCACACCTACCCCTGCCCCTTCCCAGTCCACTCATGGGCCTCCGATTACCACTCTGCCCCGTCAGGCGATACCCATAGCCGATCATGTCATCGGTCCGGTGCTGCCCATCTCCGTTGAGCCCTCTGTGACGATGCTGGCGAGGGTTCGGTTGGAGGACCTGGCGCCCTACGATGGGGCCCCCGGTGGAACATACCTGAGGGCGGTGGACGCGCTTTCGGGGTCGCTGATGAGGCATAATGCGGCCGTGATTGAATTGGGAAGCGATGACGCGGCTATTATGCGCTGTGGGCTTGAAGCGGCGCGGTTGTACTTTAGGAGTCGACCACAGAGTGGTAGCAAGGGAGGCCGAGGGGTGTATATGTACAGGGCAGGAAGGTATTTCTTCGTTTGTTGTAAATTCTTTGAATGTAAATTTCACTTCATGCTTGTTCTCATCTTTCCTTTTTTCTTTCAATATTCTGAAATTCATGCTTGTGTGTATGTTTCTTTTTCTTTTTAATTTTTTTAATTATATATTTGTAATAGTTTAAATTCTTTGGGGAAGTTTTGTTTTAACTTATTTCGAGCTATATCAGTTTGTATAGGTGAGCTTGTATAAGTAGTTTGTTTCTTTTAATGTATGGACGTTGTAAAATGCTCTAATTGTTAAGCGCTTCAGTTTACGATTTCAAGCCAAAAGGAAAATCTGATATTAATGTTGTAAGATATAAATAGCACCTAGTAAGGAAAATGAAAAGATACAATAAGATTTTTTAGGTGACTTCCTAACATTTTGCCACCCCAAAATTTTATTAGAAGCGGGGGATTGACATCCTTGTGTGAGGTGAGAAGCTTTCGATAGGATTACATCAGATCATTTATCAATATACCTTTTGTAAAACAGAGTCCAACTAATTTTTAGTTTGAAAATATGTGGCTAGAGAACTATATATTTATGAGTAAGTCGGTGTATGTTAGGAATAAACTAATAATATGGAATAAATTTTGGAGATGTGAAAGAAGAACGATTGGTACTGCAATATAAACTTTGTAGCCTTGAGGGCTTGAAAGAAAAAGGTAGGTTGGATAAAGAGGAGAAATGAGAGAGGAAAGTTTTAAGGACATGCCATTTTCTTTTTTAAATGAAATTGAAAAGACCATATAAAAAGGAAGATATATATATATATCCCACAATATTTTGTGAGATAAAAAGTTAAAGTGCAGTAGTTAAGTGAGGGAATAATAATTGAAAATTGATTAGTAGTATGATGGATAGAAGGAAAGAGAGGATTTTTTTTTTCTTTTTTCTTTTGATAACCTAGAAATGCTCGCCCTTCCTTTGTTTATTGAGTTTCTAACTAGGTGTTATGTTAGTACCCTTGGTAGTTAGGAAATATGTGAGACATATAAATATGTCTCAAAGTAGGTGGCCCTAATGGAATTTTGACCTCAATTATAAGGCCAAAAGCTTCTTATCACTAAGCCAAGCCCTTGGCTTTAGGAAAGCAAGGAATGTTAATGCCAAAAATTGGGTTAAATGGTCAATGTTCTTGGTTTCAACCATGAGATCAAGAGTTCAAATCCCCTTGGGGTCACTTATTATATATATCTTGTTGCGTCTGGACGGAGCTCTCAAATTAGAGTCGGTTGAACAAGGAAAATGTAGCTCATTGAACAAGGAAAATGTAGAGAGATCTTTGAGTTTGCAATTAAAAGAAAGGATATTAAAAATTTTTTAAGTCATATATGGGGAAATGGTGGAAGATATGGGAAGAATAGAAGAGTATTGAGTTTTATATACTGGTTAATATTTATCTAGATCAAGATTAATGTTGTAGACTGGATTCCACTTGTGAGCAAAGAGCTTGTGGCTTGAGAGGCTTTTTGAATTAGAGGAAGTAAAAGAGGCTGTCTCTGAATGTGGAATGCGAAATCCTTAGGTCCAAAAGGGTTCTCGATGATATTCTTTTAGTGTTTTTTTGGAGTATCACTATGGATGTTTTATTGAAATTTTTCTGAGAGTTTTAAGATCAAGGAGTGGCTATTACTTTTCTCTGCCTTAAGTCATTGGGTGTAGCAATTAGTCAGCCCCTGAAATCTGGGAAATCAGGTGATTTCTCTTGTAAATCCTTTTTTAACTGGTTTGTGAATGTTTAATTCTTGTCCTCTTTTGAACCCTCTTAGAAGTTTTGAAATGCAAGTGTTTCATGCAAAACTTTAGTGTTGACAATTGCACATGGTAGGATCCATAAGGCTGACATTCTCCACAAGGGTTGACCTAAGAGGTGCTTGTCTCTCACTAGTGTCATGTACGATTAATCATCTTTTCTCCTCTGCACTATTGCCTTGCGGTTTTAGAATTCTGTTTTTATCTAGAGCTAGGTGTAGCTGGTGGCTCCAAGTTCTTGTGTCTCTGTGCTGGTTTGGTTGAGAAGCATAATGCTTTTGGGAGAGGGAAGATACTTTCAGCTCGGTTAAACTGCATAATGGTGGCTATCTTCTGGGTAGTTTGGTTAGAAGAGATTCTAGCTTGGATTTACCCATAGAAAAATTAACACTGATGACAAGCTTTCAATCAGATCCAAGATGTTCTTATCTCCCAACTTATGCACTGAGAGCTTTGGCCACATGTTCTTGTTTTCTGTTGATGCTTGGAAGTCATTGATTAATCTTATTCCTGCCTCAAGTTTTATTGGGCTGCTCCTTTTTCTTGTGTTTCTTCCTTCGCAGAAAAATTCAAGCATTTGGGGGTTATAGGAAAGGTAGTGTTGTAGGGCTCTGCAGTTATGGATTTTTTATTCTTATTTTTATGTTAATTTTTTATAAATTTATCTAGAGTAAGGATTTGCATGAGTATTTCACAGAACTTTCTAGCTTCCCATATTCTTCTAGCTTCTTTTGTTTCATCTATGTTGCTTTGCCCTTGTCAATTCCCTCAAATCTAAAAGTCCTGTCATTTTTCATTCATTGAGATTCCTCTAAAAGTTAAAGCTTCAATCGTAGATTAAACTAGAGGAGGGAGAAGCTATATAGGACGATTTGAGGTGTTCTTTCTGCTACAATGTCATGTGAGGAAAATGCTCACATAGTATTAGCTCCTGAATCCATTTGCCCTCCCAAATGGTTGGAAGCAATAAAACTGAAAAGAGAAACCCCTCCCTTCTTTATGAGTGTGCATGCTGGATTTAAATGAAGTGTACAGTGATTGGCTGATAGCTATCAAATTGCTAATCCTTATTAAATAGATTTTATTCTTGAAGGTGCATTAATCAGGTTCTTTTAGTTCTGACTCAAGTCTTTAGTTGTGTGAATTCCATCCTTCAGTACCGTGAAGTTCGAGCAGTGATTGTTTAAAATCATACTTATACAGTTTCTCTACTAGTTGTTTATACTTGTTTATTTAAAGGTTTCCTCACATGTTTATGCCTTAAGCTTTAACCCTTATTCCCACCCAAATTTAACATTATTCAAGCTTGTCCTTTGACAGGGCTTTGGAAGATTGGGACTCATCTCCCCCATGCATGGCTGATATCTTTAGATGCATGGGGAAAGCAGCTCGTGCTTCTTTATTTGCAATAGCAAGGCATCTTCGTTTGCGAAGCGAGTAATGCTTGTGAAGGATTTTTATTCATTTTGTTTGAGGTTTTCTTTTTTTAAGAATCTTTTCTAATTTCTGCTTACAAAATTCATATTATGCAGCGTTTTTAATCATTTACTTGATGATACCCCCTTGCCTGCTAATGAGGTGTCCTCTTCAGTCCTTGTTGCAACCTACTCTTACGCGTCGTTGCAAAACGGAAAAGGCGCTATAGGTGGAACAAAACCTGGAATTAACAGTGAAGTTGAGAAAGGATTAGTAACACTGATTTCTTCAGACAGTCCTGGTCTGCAGGTGTCTATAATCTGAATTTAATTCTGATGTTAGTAATTGTGGGGTTTTCTTTGATGTTGAGTTAATATATTGTTGGCATGGCTGGTTTCTAAATGCTCTTTTTTTCTTAATCTTATTTTTATTTTTTATTTATAGAGAATCTGAATTCACATTTTTGGAAAGAATTGATCAACATTCTTCATTTGGGATGTTCTATTTTAGGTCTTTTTACATCTGTTAAATGTTTTCTTCCTTAGGTTTGTGATCCGAATGGTCGCTGGTATCTGGCAGATGGTGGTTCATCCCCTGGGGATCTTTTATTGATTACAGGCAAGGCACTTAGTCATGCCACTGCTGGCCTTCGTCCTGCTGCCTCATATAGAGCCGCTAATGATTATATTTCATGTACTAGTAGTGGGGGGAGGTAACTTAATATTATTTTAAGTTAGCTTTTATGACGAATGTACTTTGGAAAAGTGTTTTTGCTATTGAATTTCCAGTTCACATTAAATTATTCTATTGGGTGTTATGATTTTAGGACATCACTGGCATTTAGGTTCATGCCACAGGGCAATGCTATTTTAGACTGTTCACCAATTGCGGCAGCAGGTCATGTCATTCCCCAGAGCTATGTACCAATATCTGTAAGCCAATTTATGGATGACCTTTCTGCTGAGGAAGATGGATTGTGTAATCGTTCTGATAGTGCATATGTAAGTTTGATAATTTAATAACTCCCAGCAGTTCATCAAATAAAAAATGAAGAGGCCCTAAATATTTTTGAGTTTGTATCTTCTATCATTCTATTTCTAAAAACCAAATCCTTTTGACAACGATTATATTTCCTTTTTTTTAAAAAAGAAGGGTTGCTGTGACAAAAATTCAGGATTTAAAATTTATTTTGGTGTGTTTGTTTAATTTTCATCATTTGTGATGCTAATTGAATTTATCTAAGAGGAAGTATTTTAGGGTGTGTTTGTTTTTGTATTTGAAAAACTATTTTCTGTTTTGCACTTTTTTCAGTGTGTTTCAAATTCAAGTATCAACTTTAAAATTTAATACCAACAAAAAATCTTACTTAAACATCAAATCCTTTTAAAAATAAAAACACAAAATTGATAAACAAAGTTATCACCCTTAGCTTTCCCGGAACATCCTAACTTTCTTCTCCATCTTTAATTACTATCAGCATTCCATTATTTCCTTGTGAAGAATTATCTTTGTCAAACTTTGTTTGCAACTCTTTTTGCCTCCTTTGCCATTAGTGAATTTGGTTTGTTAATTTGCCTGAAAATTTGTATTTGACTGCACTTATGTGATTACAGGTAGCTCAAAACAATTTGAATAAGGAACCTTCATTGAGAAGCATCCTCTCAGATCCCATATCGTGAGTTCAATGTCTTCTCACTTTATTTAATGCAATTGCTTTACTTCCTATTTAACTAATTAATATTAATACTAAAAAGATTCTCTTGATCAATTTTTGTTTCCTATAAAAGATAAAAATAATTAGCTGTCTTCTTTCTGCCCCTTTCTCCCTTATTGTTAAACTGTTAGCAGATCTTCTGTGGTTGAGTTAAGGTTCAAGTTTCAGTTTGACTATTGTTTCAAAGTTGTGGTGGTGCCAACGTATGCAGAAACTTGTTATACTAATTCACAACTTTTACTTTCACAAATTGGCTGCGTTAAACAATTTTAATGCCCTGCTGGACTTTAGTTATCTAAAATCCATGCTCTGCAACTCTGTAGTTTTACATAATGTGAAAATTATCAACTGAGATTCTGTCATCACTGATCAGGTCTGCATGTTTGCTGCTTTCTTTTCATGACTCACCATACTAGAAAGTGAATACTGGTGACTTTCCTCTGTTTGCATTTTAAGAATTATCCTGTCTTTTCTTTGTACCAAAAGTGATTGGACCTTTTTCTGACATGTGCTTGCAGGAAAACAAAAACAAATAGCCTTAAAACAACTCTTTGTTATATTTATTGAAGAACAATAAAGCTTTACTGATTTCCCTATCCCAATAATTTGATAGAAACCCAACTTATTGCAGGCTTGACATGTTTTTATTTACGGCAGCTTTTCAAATAAGAGGCTAGGTTAAGTGGAGGCTCTAACTAGAGCTACATCAAATCACTGTCCCATTGTCTTAGATTCTAAGGGGCAAACTGGGGACCTGTGCCCTTCAAATATGAGAAAATGCGGTTGCATCATCACCAATTTAAGGAAAGAATCCGAGAGTTTGAAAAGAGGAGCATTATAGTGGTTATGAGTGCTTTAAGAGCAAGACAGTGTTTGAGATTTGTAGGAGATGAGATTAATAACCTGGAAATGGGTAGCTCGCTAGATGAGTATCCACATATGGAGCGAAGCCAAGCAAAATCAGGGCTTCAGGAGCTGCTCTTCGCAGAGGAATCAATCAAATAAAGACAAAGAGCCAAAGCTAATGTGGCTAAAGATGGATATGGAAAGACTTTTTGAATTTCTGTCACTAAATTGGTGATGAGGCAACCATGTGTTCTCAAATTTGAAGGGCACAGGTCTAAACTTTTCTATTAGAATCTAAGACAGTCATCTAATGTGGTTGTAGCGAGCATCCAGTTTAAACCTTTCGAGACTGCAACAAGTTGGATAATTGTCATAGCAATATCTTAAAAGATCAATCCCTTAAAATTTTACATAGGGTCCAGATCAACAGCCCCTCATTTTTTCTTTTTAGGAAAAATGTGACAATTTTATAGACCCATACATCGAACTTTCAACTGCCAAAGTTAAAAACTCGCTGAAAATAGTAAATTCTTTAATCTTAGTTTTTAAAAGTGCATTAATATAATATTCTGCAAAAATCCTGGACAACACATTGTTTTTATTTTATTTTGATGTTTCTGCTCTTTTAACCTTGTATAAATTGAGCTTTAAGTAGTGTCTTCTGCC
>JANKKC010002649.1:0-15090 GCA_026225755.1 Bursera bipinnata
CGACGCAGCAGCACTAAGTCTCTGTTTTTTGGCTAAAATACGCGATTCGATGCTGCAGCATCAAAGGGGTTGGTGCTGCAGCCCCAACTTTCTACCTCCGGTGCTGCAGCATCAAGTAATGTGGTGCTGCAGCACCAAGTTTTTATCCACTATTCACTTTTTCATCTTTTTCTTAGTTTTTCTTCTATTTTTCTTATACCTTACAATTGAAAATTAAATATTAGAAAGCATTCTAAATTCCTAAATTCTAACATAAATACTAAGAAAATTATAAGTAAATGAGAAAAAAATAAACAATAAATCTTTACTAATCAGCCTGTAAAGGTAGATTTGTAACCCGGTTAGACCTATAACTCGTTTCTATCTTAACGGGCCAATTAAATTGGATCGTTACTGTCCTGACTAGTAGCTCGTATTAACGGCGGTGTTCACTCAATTTAATATTTATCACATGGACCATTACAATCTGTTTCTTGAAAACCCCTCTAGTATGCTGACATTTCAAAAAGCCCTCCTCCAATGTTCAGTTCATGAAAGGCGGTGACACAGATGTTCAGTTGAGAGTGGAATTCTGGATCAGCTCCGGAATTCTGTGAAGCAGGAAATTTGATCTCTGCACTCTTCTCACAACTCCTTACGGAACCAATAATTTCAAACATTCAACACTCATTTTACCATAAAAAAACTAAAAATAAATAAAAATAAATTCCCCTCTGCTTAAAACACAAAACTCCTCTTCCGAAACGCCGCCGTGAACACCGCCTTTCGTCTTGGAAGTGTCTCCTGCCGCCACCTTCAGTCGCAGGAAAAGCAGGTATGGATTTGGTCTATCCGATTCTGCTTCAGAACTCGATGAAAGCTTCTTCAAATCTTTGATTTAATATTGGTTTTGAATCGTTATTCTATTTCGCGATTTCGGAATTTGATTTGGTATAAGATGCAATAAGTAATGATCCCGAGCTGCGTGTCCTTTCGAGATCGAATCTGTTATCTTTGAAAATTGAAGAGAAATGATCGGACTTTTGTTCATGATTTTGTTTTATTCAGATCTGTAGTTGCAGTGATTTGTTTGGAAGAACCAGTGGCTTTTACTAGCAATGGATAAGTCAAGTGTGCTTGATTACATTAACCAGATGTTCCCTACAGGTTCACTGTCCTCTCTTTTTGATTGGTATAATATTAATATGTACTTTGTCGAATATTCGATGTGTTCTAAAGTATAATGTTTGAATTGTTAGAATTTTCCTGCTTTTGTACTGCCATTGATTAACTGAATTTGATTTACGAAAAACGGAGTTGAATTGTAACTTAACTGATATGCTTTAAAGCTCATCCTGTTAAAGTGATCATAACTAGAAAAAATCTTATATTCATGATATGGCTTGGGTAAATTATATGTGTGATTTGTGAACTCAAAATATGTTGGTTTGTTTGATATTTGAACTTCATGATTAACCTTTCTCTGGGCTATGCAATTTGGCTTTTGATGTTTATTATCTTAACTTTGTGAGATGTGGTTGATTTTCAGAAGCATCTTTATCTGGTGTTGAGCCACTAATGCAGAAGATCCATGGTGAGATTCGTCGTGTAGATGCCAACATATTAGCTGCTGTTCGCCAACAGGTCAATATTTTATTGCTTGTCTTTTACTATTGTACATGATCAATGTTATTTATTGTTATCATAACCTATGTAGCTACAATGGGATGCTTCCCACAAGGCCATTGATTGTGACATTTAGTTTTATACATCTCATTTAAAAAGCTTTTTGGAATTGGTAATTGTGAGGATGCCCAAATCTTGTATACCATTATATTATCTTTGAGGATTATTTTTCTATCTTATGTTTTTGAAGCTGGGGAGAGCTTAGAGCCAGTCAAAAATAGTTTGCAATTGTAGAATTCAAAGCATCCCCTGGCATGCAAGAACAATTACTGTGCTTTTGAAAACAACAATAACAGATTAGAAATCAAGAGCAGATTTATGATGGAGAAACTCTTGAAATTCTGAAGTAAACATTTTGTGAAGCTTGCAAAATTGATTGCTTTTATTAACTTCCTTGCAATATGTTTTCCCTCAAAAGTTTATTAATTAGGTAAAGTGGGTACATTCTTAGTTAAGCTAATTCCATTTTAAACTCAAATTAAACAAAGCAAGTTTGGCACTGAAGAGAGAATGAGTGACATTATTTGATTGAGGGTAGAGTTGGTTATTGCTGCCCTTGGGAGTTCATCTCTTTGTTGTTTCCTCATTTTGATACTCAAGTTACATATATTTTTGAGAATAAGAGAATTCATATATGGGACAACTGTTGTAGCCAGGTTATTTTTGCTTTGTTTTATCCTTTTTCTCACTTTTATTGTCTTTTTATTGTTAACGTGAGCTCATTTTTTGATCGGCTCTTATCATTTCATTTCCTTCCTCTCTCCTCCCCTTCCCCATCCCCACTCTCCTCCCGCCCCTCTCACCCACCCCTCAACCCCCTTCTCTGATGGCATTATGTCTCATCTTTTGGGCAAGACAATATGTTACTTTGAGCATTTCATCATCTCGAGATGTACTTACACAACACACATAAAANAAAAAAAAAAAAAAAAAAAAAAAAAAAGAGAAAAAGATGATTAAAAAATAAATATGTTACTGTGAGCCTTCCATCATCTCCAGATGTACTTACACACATACAAAAAAAAAAAATAAAAAAAATAAAAAATAAAAAATAAAAAACAAAAAGAGAAAAAGATGATTCCTTTTATTTTTTAATTTATCCTATCAAGTAATTGCATTGGTGCATGCAATACTGTTAATTATTGCACCAAAAAGATGATTTTGTAGGTTATGTTTTTACTATTGATGAGTTAACTACTATGGATTCAGAGTAACTCAGGAACCAAAGCAAAGGAAGATCTTGCTGCTGCTACACATGCTGTGGAGGTCAGTTTATTGTGTATTAAGTTTAAAATTACTGTACATTTAGCTATACAATTCAGTCATTTGAAGGACAGCTTGACTATGTTTGTTTCTTGTTATTTTACTAGATTGAGCTTTCAAAAACAGAAGAAAAGCCTGTAATGTTGCATGTGGTATTTTCCCCCCCCCTCATTTGAGCTTTGTGGTGGTATAGGAACTCATGTATAAAATTCGTGAAATAAAAACCAAGGCTGAGCAAAGTGAAACAATGGTTCAAGAAATATGTCGTGACATCAAGAAGTTGGACTTTGCCAAGAAGCATATAACAACTACAATTACAGCTCTTCATCGTCTTACAATGTTAGGTTAGTATATTCTACCAGTTCATCTTTATATTGAATTTATTATGTTTCCTAATCATCAATTGTAATTAATATTGTCCAAATTATTTTTCAATATAGAAACTGGCTGTTGCTTGTTAAGAATTATTAGACATTATCTAATTGATATAACTATTATTAAAATATCTAAGATGTTCAGTATATGCTTAAAGTGCGAGCATTTGCTTATTTATCGTGCCTCCGAGTAATACAGTTTGATGTGCTGAATTTGCCTATCTTTGTTTGTAACTTCTAATAGATACATCTTTTTCCATGTTATGTCAGTATCTGCTGTTGAGCAACTTCAGGTAATGGCTTCAAAACGACAATATAAGGAGGCAGCTGGACAGCTGGAGGTATATTACCTGTCAATTATTAATTTGTGATCTTCATGATGGATCAGAGGTGATCTTCTTTTAATAATGAGAAAATATTTTTAATATAACAAGGATTTAGAGAGAGTGGACCAGCAATCCTCTAAACAAGATGGAATACAATCAATAAGAAAAGAAACTAAATTAGGAAATCATTTGGCAATAAGTTTCCCATTACTTTGAATAACAAATAAGGCAACATCCTTAAGTTCATAAGAAACTGATGCCCAAAGTCATCCAAGAAAATGTAATTTTTCTCCTAAGAAGTCCAAATCTCCTCCGATAGCTTCTTAAAAAATTCTTCTATTCCTCTCTAATGAAATCACCCAAAATATTCCAGTATCACTGTTGTTCCATTGCACCTTTTCTTTCCTTCCTTTTCTTTTTCAATTTTAAACTAATTATCATTATTAAATTAACTATGTTGATTAGGAAGAAGATACAAGGAAAGGGGAAAAAGTGGTCTACTCTTACAAAAGATATGTGTAACTGCAGCTAGAAGGGATAGGAGATACAACAAACAAAATATAGACCTTACCAAAAACAAACCAAACCATTACTCCCCTTTTCCAGTTGGGGCCCTGTAGATGTAGATTTGATGTTTCTTCAGCCCTAGTCTTAGATATTTTATTTGCTACCTCCCAGTTCTATTGGATGAAAGCTGGTGAAATCTCGTTGAAATCTTTTGACATTGAAGCCCTTGAGGAGATTGGAAGTTAAGCTTATCCTGTAAAGGATCGATGTCTTCCTCTCAAGCATATTAAAAATTCTTTTATTTCTCTCCAATCACATTACGTGAAAAATAGTTAATATCCCAAACTTCCATAACAACAAAGCTTTATACACCTCCAAAAGCTGATATTGAATTTAAAGTTATATCAAGTGAATAAAAGTTTAGTTCTATGGTACCAATTATACAGAAATTTTCAGTAGGTAGAAAAACACAAGAGGCAGAAGACAACCAATTGGATAGAAACATATTGTCTAGATGAATTCTATTTACTTGAGACATAAAGGTGTAACATCAATCCAAAAGCCAAACAAAATCTTTTCTAACTCCCTTTCCCCCTCAAGCTTGCAATTAGGAGAGAATTCTTTAACCCCTGGGGTGATAGGTTCCAAAAATGACCTATTTGATTCTCTATTATCGAATTTAGGGTCCCAGCCATTGTTGATGGTGCAGTACTTGCTTCTAGTAAGTGCATGTGGAGAAATTGCATAGGTGGGTGGTTGAAGTTTTTGAACTTTCAGTAATTGTTAATGGCTGACCAAGGGGTATGTTCAAAGCTTCTAGAGGCTTAAGACAACGGGATCTTATATCACCATTCTTAACCGTGGTTGGCAGATGTTCTAGGTATATGATGGACAGAGATTGGAAGATAGGCTTTTTGAAGACTTTTGGATTGGTGTAGTAGTAGTGTCTCATCTTAAGTTTGTGGAGAATATGGTATTGTTCTCTTCTAGGGTCCTCTTGGAATATGTTAAACACTATATATTAATTCTGTCTAGTTATCTTCAACCATTTGAAGAGTGCTGTGAGGAATGGCCATAGAATTCGTTTTTGGAAGGATTGTTAGTTTGGAAATACTCTATTTTGTTAATTGTGTCCAAGAATCTATCATTTTTTTATAGTTTGTATGTCCACTGAGTTTAGGCTGGTTTTCTTTAATAATTCATTTGGATGGAATTTTGATTTCACAATAAACTTGAAAGAGTGGGAAAGTTAGTGATTTAAAAGCTTTCTTTCTTTAATTGAGAATTTTATTTGGCTTTCAATTCTATCGCACTCTTTTTTTTTTTTTATTATTTTTTGGTCTTCTCTACTCTGGTTAGATTCCTCTTATTTTTATTGATAATATTTCATCTGTTCTCTGAAAAAAGGTAATTCTTTGGCAATAGAATTGAAGCTACTTTAGTCTATTTCGTCTGAAAATGTGTCATGTTTACAAACTCTACTTATAATGCATTTCAGGCTGTGAACCAGTTATGTAGTCATTTTGAAGCCTATAGGGATATACCAAAGATCACAGAGCTAAGAGAGAAGTTTAAGAATATAAAACAAATACTTAAGTCACATGTGTTCTCCGACTTCTCAAGGTCAGTTATCTTTTTAATTTTCTTACTCTCCTTTCCTGAATAGCAAATATTTAAGTGGTCCATCAAAATTTTATTGTCAATTACTTTGGTTTTCTATTTCCCTTTCTATCCATTTTTACTTATTTGCTTTTAGATATCCATCCTGCTGTCTTGATATCTATACTTGGCATTCCTGAAATTCACCATGATAATTTCTAAATATTCTATTAGTAGAATTATTTAGAATAGTAATTTTGGAAAGAAAGACTATTGGGAGAAAGTGGTAATTCCTTAGACGCTTGCCAATGGAAATTTGATACTTTAAGTCTTTATAATTCAATTGTTCATGCATGGTAATGACTTGTGGTTGTCAATAAAAGTGGTTGAGAGTCCTTGGTACTGGTTGCAGTTTCTTTACTATGTACTATTTATTATTATTATTTATTTATTTTGATAAGGAACTTCAAATTGTATTAGATGAAAAGCTATAAAAATGAGGACAAGCTATCCCTAAAGAAAGAATAGCCTGATAAAAGACATAACAATAAGAAAGATATTCAATCAGACTAATAAAATTGGTAAACCAAAATACCCCAACTCAACGTGTAAAACCCAAAGCTAGGTACTATTGAAGCTTGGCTCTTAGCTTTTGTTGATTTCAAAAGAGTATATATATAATTTTTAACCTAAGATGCTTACTCCAAGTCCAAAGGTTTCCTAGTTTGGGGCATAATTTTGGCTTGTTGAGTTATGTAGCATAGAAGCCCTTACTTATATGTGTGGCTATAGGCAGATATTCTTCTTTACAACAAATAGATGTTTAATAAAGATTAACTTAAATATTGATGTGGAATCTGCAACAGAATGACATAGCAATGTGATAAATTTTAGCATGTTGGTGATTTCGATGAATCTGCTACTTGGTTATTTTTAATCCTTGTAGTAAACCCCATGACATGTGAAGTATAGCATTGCAAAATAATTTTACCAAAAGAAATATTTGAACAAAAACTATGTCATTAATTTAAGAGAACAAATAGTTATGCTAAGGAAACCATGTAACAGTAAATAATATTTTGAAATTTTAAAAAAGATGCTTGCTTGAATGAGAGTCCAAAAAAGAATAATTGGGTTTGAAAAAAAGAAAAGAAAAAACAACTCTTATGATGTAACAAAGTTACAAAGGATAGGATGACACCTCACATGGTATGGAAAATTTGGTCTAAAACTTTGGAAGTGTAGCAATATGCTATAATATTTGCAGATCTTAAATGTCTAACGGTCGTTTCATGTTGGGTTATCTCCAAAATCAGCAAAATTGAAGACCCTTTATTCGGAAATAACACTTTTAGGTTCTGCATTTCTGTTGAAAACTATAACAGTCTGACCAAAATACCCCAATTTACAAACTTTAATAATCACGCTATAGACCCTATTATTTTTCCTCATAGATTTTTGTTTAAATGCATTGATAGATTCTAAAATGACCTGAAAAAGGTTCATCTTCCTATCTAGAGGAATAGAAAGGGAATGATATATGACAAAATGACAAAAAGATGATTCCAAGATTAGCCATAATGGTCATCAGGAGCATTACATAAAGCCCATGATGGTTATGTGCTCGATACATCGGATAGGGAAGTAAGCCTCCTAAGACTAATAGTCGCTTCTTTTTTTCTCATTTGTGGCCATTTCTTCTGATCTAAGTAATCTCACTATTTTCAAGTGGAAATATTATTTAACTTGATTATGCAAGTTCTACAAATAGGGCCATTTTAGTACTTTCATGTACAATTTTGGATGGGATTATTATACGCCAAAAAATTCTTTCCAAATTTGTGGATATTTCTACTGATCTAAGTAAAATCTTACCAATTTCAAGTTAAATAGTATCGTAACTTAGGCTAGTTTTATAAATAGGGGCATTTTAGTACATTATTGTACACTTTTAGATTGAATTATTAGAAGCTAAAAAAGTTGGTATTTCGGAAAAAAGAGAAAGACCCATTCATATTTTAGCTTTTCACTGGACTTAGTTTGCATATAGGATAGTCTTTGAAGTATGCTGATGATGAGTGAGAGACATTTCAGTTTATATTTGATGCATGGAAACTTTTCACATCTTACCCTACTAAATTCTTGTTGATTAATGTTGGATTTTAATTAAATATACTATCTATGTTTTCATTTCAGCTTAGGTACCGGCAAAGAGACAGAAGAAACTAATTTACTGCAGCAGTTAACTGATGCTTGCTTGGTCGTAGATGCCTTGGAGCCATCTGTGAGGGAAGAATTGGTAAATAACTTTTGCAGCCGGGAGCTAACTTCTTACGAACAGATTTTTGAAGGGGCTGGTTTGTAAGACTATCATATCATGCATGCTTTTTAAAGGGTCCAGTTTTGATGCCATAAAATCTGAAAATTTGATATTTACTGTGTTACCAGAACTAGCTAAGTTGGATAAAACTGAACGAAGATATGCATGGATCAAACGTCGTATTAGAACAAATGAGGAAATATGGAAGATTTTCCCTCCTTCATGGCATGTTCCTTACCGGCTCTGTATCCAGTTCTGTAAGAAGACGAGGTATCTGATTATGACACAGTCCTCTTTAAACATAACATAAAGCTACCGCTTCTTGAATTGTTAAATATTTGTCAACTGTTCCACAAAATCCATAAACTGCCATGAATTTTATTGATTTGTATACATTGGAAGAGAACCTTGAAATGCAGGAAATTTAAGAGGAAAAAGGGAAAAAATTATAGAAAAACTATTTTCCGTATATTTCTTCTTTTGGNAGGACAGGTTAGACAGATTTTTTTATACATATTGTGTTTAGAGAGAGTGGGCGAGGTTGGGGGCATGTTAAGGTTTTTCTTTCTGGCACCAATTGAGGGTTTTTTTTTTTTTTAAAGTTATAATACAGATTTACTAAGTTATTTAGTTGTTAGAATGCTTTACCCTTTCTCAGACATGCTTTGCTCTGCAAAATCTAAGATGTTAGTTTTCCAAATTTAGGAAAATTTTCAGTTTGGAAGTTTAGGTATTCACTTTGAGGTTTTCCTAAACCAAATATCATGGAGGTTTAAAGTTGCTAGAAAATGATTTCTTTCCCTATATTTCAGACAAATGCACCTAAAGGACAAAATTCTTGCTACTTGAAAAGATGTCCGACATATATGTTGGCATATGAAACCTTCATTTTGCTTTCGTCATAATGGGCCAGGAAAAAAACCTAGAAAGGAACAGGAAGAAAACTTAAACGGGGACATAGTTCCCAAGAAAAGACAAACTTTCTGAAACTTTGTTGTGAAACGAGTACTTATCACCTGAGTCATATATGTTGGGTTAACATAGATGATTTTTGAATTCTTTTTCTATCATCAAGTAAATTGTCTTAGATTAGCTACTGAAAATGGTTGGAGGTAAGATTATTTTCATTAGGAGGTTAGTAAAAATATGCTTTGACTTATAAGTTATTATAGAGCTGCTAGGTAATGTTTCTTTTGCCATTATATTACGTAAATAACTTTACGTCTAATGGTTTTCCGTTTTCAGGAAACAACTGGAAGGGATTCTTGATAATTTGAAAGAAAAACCGGATGTCGGAACATTATTGTTGGTAATATATAATTCCCTAACTGAAAGATGAATGCCCATCCCCTGTTATTTCCATTATAAAATCACATTTTTGTGTGATATGTACTTGATTTGTCAAATATACGAATTACTGTATTGTCCTATTAGTTAAATATGATAATTCCATTTTTTTTTTAATGTCTTATACACCTGCTTAGCATCATAATTGCAACAATTCTACTCACTTTTGAGAAGTTAGTTTTAATTACACCAGACACTATAGTGTAGTGCTTGCAAAACTCTTGAACAATGTTGGTAAAGCAGTGTGGTTTTGGCATTCTATTTTAAGCATTCAGCGCTTGTCTTTTGTGCATATCAGTTTCTTCCGTAGATGTCATATCAAAGCAGCTGGAACTTTTAATCAAAATCTTGAGAGTATAATTGAACCATCCTCTCCCTGAAATACTACTGAGGGCACCAGTTTCCGGATAACAGTATCTGTTCCGGCACATACATACGCGATTTTGTTAATGACTGAAATTGTTGATTTAATCTCTCTCTCTCTCTAGAATAAAAGTACAAAGGTGGATCAGAAATTTATAAAATTGCCGGATCACGCCCTAAGGAGGGCAAAAGTGTAGACAAAAGACCCCAAAAAATCAACATAAAATCATCCTAGGATAGCAATCTCTCTCTCTCTCTCTCTCTCTCTTTTTTTTTTTTTAATACTTATATATGATAAATACATGGCTGCAGAATGGTTATAAGAACTATGCCAATAAGAGAAAAGAATGAAACGATAATATTTAGCAGATAGAACAAGAATGCTATTGAGATAGGATCTATATATAGGATAAGGGATGATTGATAGCTATTAAGTTTGCCACTTTTCGAAAAGGTTAATCTTGTAGGTGTGGGTTTAACTTAAATATTTAAGTCTCTAATATAAGTGGACTAAACAATAACTTTTTTATTTTTTAATTAAATGACACGGAGGGGATTCGAACATAGACCGTTGGGTCAATATAATTCTAATATNTAGATATGAAAAAAAATAGAGCTAATAGAGCTTCTCAATAATATACGTTATCTTATCTCCTCTGCTTTTTCATAAATATCATGTTAAATTTGTCACTTTGCTAAAAGGTCAAGCTTGTAGGTGTGAGCTTAACTTGAATATTTAAGCTTCTAATAATACCCAAATAAAGTTTATGGAGGTAACCAGATCAACTCAAAATGCCCCTATTTCTCCTCTTCCTCTTTGAGTTTTGTGTATTACAGATGAGACTACTCTTCCAATTCTGCCCTCCATTATTCAATAAATTTTCTTCCAAGTTGGTATTTTGACTGGCTGCATAATTAATTTATGCTATTTTAGCCGTATTAAATGTGTGTATTGCAGATCTTGTGCCATTCTCTTCCCCTCATTATTGGCACAATTAGTTTAATTGTCATTTCGAGTGATTTTTCTCGTTATAAATTTGACTTTATGGGAAGTTAATTTGTCAGTATACTATTCTTTGTCTCTAGACTATGTTCTCTTCAAGATGAAAATTTTGTCTGTAATGATCCTTATATGCCTTGAGAAATGGTTACAGGCACTACAACGGACTCTAGAATTTGAGGATGAATTGGCAGAAAAATTTGGAGGAGGCAGCAGCAGCAGAGAGATTGGTAATGACATTGAAGAAATAGGAAGAACAGAAAATAACAGTCAAAATGCATCAAATATTCGAAAGAAGTATGAAAAGAAGCTTGCTGCACATCAGGGAGGTGCAACTGAAGTATGCTTCGTATATTCCTAGTTCAGTTTAGAAAAAGTTTGAACAATAAGTATTCCATTTGTATTATCACGTCACTTATTTGTCCTTTTGATTCTGTGTTGGCAGGAAAAGGATGGAAATACAGATTTGTCGGTGCCAGGAGCTGGGGTATGTATTTACATTTTCTGTTTGTTCTTATGTATAACTGCTTGACGTTTTTTATTTCAACAATAGAATGAGCTTGGGCCATGTATGATTTCTGAATCTAAATGCTACAATAGAGAAAAAGGCTTGTGTTCTGGGTTCCTTTATTACTTTATCAGGAGGGAAAAATCATTGTCTTCTATGAAATTTGTTTTTATTATTTTGGTGACATCGATAAACTTCACAATCAAGCCATTTTTCTTTCACGCCCATGCCTTTGTGTCACATCTGTCAGTTATTATAGTTCTTCAAAGTTGAATTTTCTTCTAATTGATTCTCCAATTGGAAAAGGAAATTGTTGGAATTACTAAACTTACTAAGTGAGAACATGCCTCATTTTGTAATGAATTTGATGTTGGAAACATCCCTAGCATGCTCAGCACTGTAAATATGTTCTAATTAAGGTGTTCTTCTGATTAAGGTTAGAGGTTCGGGTCTTGTTTCGAACTTGAAGCTATAAAGATAGAGATAGCTCCTAAGGCTTTGTTTTCATTTGTAGAAAACATTTTTTTGGAAACGCACATTTACCAATGCATTTCAAATCACTATCAACCATATATCATTTTCAAAATTCAAAATCATTCAAAACTAACCATATATATTTACTTAATTTTGAAAAAAAAAAAAATTTATAAACAAACTCACCCTAAAAGTCCTCTGTGTTCGTTGATTTGCAGTTCAACTTCCGAGGGATTATTTCTTCTTGCTTTGAGCCTCACTTGTCAGTTTATGTTGAACTAGAAGAGAAGACACTAATGGAGAACCTTGAGAAGCTTGTTCAGGTAGTTTGAGTATGACATATTTTGCATTTGGGATAGTCCTTGCATTTATTTTTGCTTCAATAATATTTTCTTCATGATAGGACGAAACATGGGATATTGAAGAGGCTAGTCAGAATAATGTTCTAAATAGTAGCATGCAAGTAAGTATTCAAACGTTATCCTTTCTCTATTCACTTTGCATGTATAATATGCCCTAGGAGTTTTGTATCAGAGTTTTGAGACTATTCTCTTTCAAGCTTGGCATTTCAGTGAATATTGGTGCACCACGATAAGTTATATATATATATATTAAAATCATGGGTTGATTTGGCTCTTGAATCCATTTGATGGTGGCTCTTGCTTTCCAAATTTTTGAGACCTGATAATTAAATTGGAAGAACTTTTTTATTATTTATTTTAGCAAATTGCAAATATTGCAGTGGAAATGCTTGAAAAAGATGAAAAAATAAAATGAATTGAGTTGTTAATGGACTATGATCATCTCTAATAGGCTATTAATAACTATAAAATCCATTCCAAAATACTCTAGTTTAGTTGATCCTGTCTGTGAACAAGAGTTTTTGCAATCTAATCTAACTTACTCTAGGATTGGACGGGTCTATAGTGTTTTGGGGGGCCAAAAATTATGCATGCATCCATGTATACTAAAGAAAAATTTCTTTCTTATTTCCATTGAAGAATGAAGTACAATTATGTATAGGATAATATAATCAGTATAAAATCAAATACATTCCTAAACAAGAGCAAAAAATTAAAACATAATATACAACAAAATCAATGGGATATATCATAAGTATGAGATACCAAAAAATCAGTAGAGATCTTCTAACACTCCCTCTCAAGCTTGTATATAAGTATTCTCCAGTCCCAGCTTGCTAATTATTGTTTGGAATGAAGGTCTAGGAAGCACTTTAGTCAAAATATTAGCTAGCTGTCCACCAGAAGAAACATAAGGTCTACAAATCATGCCATTATCCAAGTTTTCCTTTATAAAATGTCAATCTACCTCCACATGTTTGGTTCTATTCTGTTGTATTGGATTATGAGTTATATTGATGGCCTGATTTGTTATTACAAAATAGTTTCATTGGCACTTCCCATTTAATCTCAAGATCCGTTAGAACAATTTTCAACCAAAGTAACTTACAAATTCCATTAGCCATGGCTCTAAATTCTGCCTCTGCACTGGACCTGGCCACCATTGATTGTTTTGTAGTCCTCCATGAAGCAAGATTTCCCCACAAGAACGTACGATACCCTGAAGTTGACCTTATATCAATAGTTGAACCTGCCCAGTCAGCATCAGTATAGGCTTCCAAGTCTATTTTAGCATTTTTATTGAAAAGGGCTTCATTACCTCGTGTGGCTTTAAGATATCTAAGTATTTTGTATACAACTTTCATATGTGCTTTCTTTGGTGCATGCATGGACTGACTCACAACACTCACTGCATAGGTTATATCAGGCCTTGTGTGAGATAAATATATCATTTTTTCCACTAATCTTTGATACACACCATGATCCACTAAAATATCCTCTTGCTCTCCCAATCCATGATTTGGTTCAATTGGAGTATCTAAAGGTTTGCAGCCAGTCATTTCCATTTCTTTAAGGTGATCTAGTATATTTTTTTGCTGGGAAATAAAAATCCCATTCCTAGAGTAAGCCACCTCTATTCCCAAAAAAGATATTTGAGTTCTCCAAGGTCTCTAATTTCAAATTCCTTGGCAAGATATTCCTTTAAATTTTCAATTTTCACTATGTCATTATGAATCACAGTAATATCATTGACATAAACAATTAAAACTAATACCTGGTAGGGAGAGGAATTTTTCACAAATTAGAGTGAGATCTCTTCAGCTTTGGGAATACCCTCTAATCAACATTGACTTGCTGAACCTCCCAAACCATGCTCTTGGAGATTGCTTTAATCCATCGAAAGCCTTTTATTGCTTGCAAACCTTGTTATTGTTTGGTATTTCTTCAAGACCAACCGGCATCTCCTTGTAAACTTCTTCCTCCATATCACCATGTAAAAAAGCATTTTAAATAATCAAATTGCTGCAAGGGCCAATCAAGATTAGTGGCTAAAGATAACAACACAAATATTATTCATTTTAGCAATAGAGCAAAGGTCTCTTTAAAACGTATTCCATATGTTTGTGTATATCCTTTGGCCACTAGCCTAGTTTTATACCTTTCCAAAGTACCATCATCTTTATGCTTGAAAGTAAACACCTATTTACAACCTACTGGTTTTTTCCCTTTAGGAAAATCAACCAACTCCCATGTTCCATTTTTGTTAAGTGCCTCTGTTTATTCTTTTATTGCTTTTCTCCAATTCTCACTCTTAAGTCAATGATTTTTGGTATTTCAATGGGAACAAGTTGAGTGACAAAGGCTTTAAATGAAGGAGATTATTTTTCAAAAGACACAAAATTGGATATACGATATCGAGTGCATTTCACGGACCTTTTCTAAGTACAATGGGTAAATCAAGATTTTCAAAGATACTAGAACTTTCTTTTTCAAGAGGAATTTCCTTACATGCTTCAGGAACAGTGATTGGATTATGCAAAGCAATCTGGTTGGGCTTTTCCCTTCTTGAATAAACCTTCTAAAGTAGAGGTTAGAGGGGTTCCTCAGCTTACCATGAGGCTCACTCACAAGCCATAACATTCCATTAAAGATGGACACTCGACCGGAAGCTTATGTTGACTACTCCAATGAAATGTCAAATGAAGGCCTACCTGACTCTTTGTCATTTAAGGAAATGCTGCTGAACAAAGTCGAAATCCAAACCAAATCTGAATAATGACACATCCTAATCCGAATCCGCAAGCCTCACTACAAGCTCCAAGAAGATCAAGTCCAAGCAAATCTCCTTGAAATCCAAATTTGGGAATTTAAGCACTAATTCAACCCTAGGAGGCAATATAATCCAATCAGACTTAATTAGTTGGATTGTATCGCCTCCCAAAAGGCTGAGTTCTATGTTAATTTCATATTAAAATTGTTGTT
>JANKKC010002649.1:15609-32229 GCA_026225755.1 Bursera bipinnata
GGGGTTCCTCAGCTTACCATGAGGCTCACTCACAAGCCATAACATTCCATTAAAGATGGACACTCGACCGGAAGGTTATGTTGACTACTCCAATGAAATGTCAAATGAAGGCCTACCTGACTCTTTGTCATTTAAGGAAATGCTGCTGGACAAAGTCTGAAATCCAAACCAAATCTGAATAATGACACATCCTCTTAGCTAATTGTTCTCATGAACCACCCCTCTAGCAGTGCTTTGTTTCAAAAAATTAAACCACCCCTAAGGTTTGTATAAATTTCAAGTGGATAATTAAGTTTGAATTTTTTTATTACAAGCACCTGCTTTGTAGCTTTATTTCCTTAATATATATTTTTATAGACCACCCTGCTGTGGATAGTTTGTAATAAAAGATTCAAACTTGTTTATCTGTTCAGAATTTGAGCAATTTGAAATTATTCCATTGGAGTTCAATAATTTCAAAACATCATCTTTATTCTGATCGATTTATGAATATCAGAAGATTGTTCAATATTCAAGTTGGTAGTGTTGGAGCTAAAAATAGCTTGAGATAATAGAGTTGCATCTTTACCTATCAATATAAGCTTTTAGGTCAAGTGGATTCTTGACATGGTGCCAAAGCTAGATGACATTATGGTTTTGAATCCTCCCATAAATACTTCCACGTGCAAGTACAAATGAAGGCCTGAACCAAGGTCAAAATAAAATATGAGACCTTTGTACATGAGGATGCATGTTAGAGCTAAAAAAATAAACTTAAAATATGATAGTTGGGTTCTTTCTCATCAGCTTAGACTTTTAGGTTAAGTGGTTTCTTTTCAGGTAGGATAAAGAATTTGAAATTTAATTTTTCTAAAAGCATAGTCAAATTCCTCTCTTATGGTTTTGCATTGGATGCATAAATAAAATTTATTTATATGGGAGAAGTTGTGTGTTAATATCATTTTATAACTGTCATATTTTCTGTACTTACATGGTAACCCTGTGTTGTCAATTGCAGTTGTTTCTTATAATCAAGAGGAGCTTAAAGCGGTGCAGTGCTTTAACGAAAAGCAAAACATTGTTCAATTTGTTCAAGGTGCATTCGTTAAATTTGTTTCTTGATATCCAATTCAAGTACATACATGTGATAAGAACTTTTGTAATATATCAAAACAAGAAAAAGAGTCTTGATAAACCTATTGCTCAAGCAAAAAAGTAAAAAAAAAAAATCTGGTAACTTTTATGAATGCTCGCTGCAGCTACATGTTATAAGGCCCTGAGAACTAGAACCTCTGTTTTCTGTGTCTCATTTTTTTATGGAGAAGATGATCATAAGCACATAAAGCACCTTTTTATTTTTAAAAAGTGAAGAACTATTATGGAATAATAATACCATCGATCCCATGTTTTAATCCTAGGTTTTGCATCCCAAGTTATGTGGCTTGAAGTATTAATGCCATGTGGATATTGAATGTTGCCGGTGATTAAATTAATGTGGCAAGTGATATGAATTCCTACTTGATTGCTACATATCTGGTATATAACTTGGGAAGTATCATATTACCTTAGTTAATCCACTAATTGTTGCTTGACTAAGGTTGATGTTTCTTTCTTGTTGCTTGGTTGCTTACTTATGGACTATGCTTGGTGAACTCATCGAATAGAGTAGTGATCACTTTGTTTTTGGTTGCAAGATTTCGTGTGAATATTATTATAATTATTATTATTTTAAATATATGAGAAAATGAAGAGTATATTAATGAAATTAAAAAGAATATTAGGTTTTTATGTATGATTAGACATCGGATTCATAATTCCATGGATTCTATAACGTTG
Organism: Bursera bipinnata; assembly: GCA_026225755.1. Lineage (NCBI taxonomy): Eukaryota > Viridiplantae > Streptophyta > Magnoliopsida > Sapindales > Burseraceae > Bursera > Bursera bipinnata. Next base: position 17,425 of record JANKKC010002649.1, read on the forward strand.
CTGCTAATTAGCTTACCAATACTCCATCACATAAGAAAAAATATAATTGGGCTGTATCTCTTGTTAATCATGATTCTCTTAGGTATTCCAAAAAGTTCTGAAAGCATATGCAACAAAGCTTTTTATAAGACTACCTAAGGGTGGCACAGGAATCGTAGCAGCAGCTACGGGTATGGATGGACAGATAAAGGTATGTCAGATGATTGTATTCTTCGTACTTCTTTTCCCTTTTCAGGAAACTACCTAGTTTTTATAACAAATACCAGTTTTTGTATATGGTGTTTCTATGACAATTTTGCGCAGACATCTGACAAGGATGAAAAGTTGATTTGTTATATTGTGAATTCAGCTGAATACTGTCACAAAACGGTCAGTTTGTTTCTCTATTTCCACCATTTCCTTTCATTTCATACTGCCAATATTATGTTTTACCCTTATTTAATCCAAGTGTTATGACATGCCAACATGTAGTTAATACAGTTTATGTAACAGGTTCACTTATTTATTCGTGTGCTTTTTATGATTGGAATAAATCTTTCCTTGATCTATATTTGTTGAGTCTCACTGAATTAATGTACAATAGTTATTCACTCATTCTTTGAGCTGGTTGGCATATATGTTTTCTTCTTTCAAATTATTTTGCATACCATGCCGCCTACAAACGAGGAAACACTTAAAGAAGCTTTGTAACTTGGGTTTTCTGTTTTGACAGTCTGGAGAACTGGCTGAAAGTGTGTCCAAAATAATTGATTCTCAGTTAGCAGATGGGGTGGATATGTCTGAAGTTCAGGTACTTTGACTGTTTCCTAAGTCATTTTCATAATAATTCTCCTGTTCAGTTGTTAACCATTCACATAACCTCGCAGGATGAATTTTCAGCTGTTATAACAAAAGCACTAGTAACTTTAGTTCTTGGACTGGAAACTAAATTTGATGCTGAAATGGCTGCAATGACACGTGTTCCATGGGGTAGCCTTGAAAGTGTGGGTGACCAATCAGAGTAAGATAGTTTCTTTAAACCTTCAAACTCTAATTAATTGAACCTCATGGAATTTTCTGCATATGACTGTATCCACTTCATTGCAGGTATGTGAATGGAATAAATATGATCCTTGCTAGCAGCATTCCTGTACTCGGAAGCCTTCTTTCGCCCATTTATTTTCAGTTCTTCTTGGATAAGGTGATGTTTAGGAGGATCACATGTCTGATGTTCATGTTCTGCATCCCAAATTTCATTTTGGTTTTATATTGTCAAAAAGTATTGCGTTGGGTTTATATGAAGTTTGGTTTCTGTTACAATTCTCAAAATGCAATTTTTTTATATGACTCTTGATCACATATCCATATTTGTCTATTTTTGTTTGTATATATATGTTTCTTGAGTAGATTATCTTGAGCTACAAATACATAGCATTGTTCAAAGCTAATTAAAAAAAAAATGATTATTTCGGGAACTAGTAAATGGTGGGCCTATATAGATTCACCTGTCATCTTTTTGATTCTTCATGCTATATTTGTGAAAGTGTCTTAAATTTCTAAAGTGGCATTACTATTTGGTCCTTGCATAATTGATTTATTTTTTTTTATTTGAGAAATGAATTAAAGTCCCTCCTGGTTTTGGTCGTTCTTCAGAAGTGCTAAAGTTTCATTTTATTTGTATTAAGTCATAAAATTGGCAACATTTTGCCAAATGTTTTTCAGTGTATACATTCTTTGCAAGCATTTCTATGAATTGTACAGTAGCTCATTGGCCTTTTGTGTTATTTCTGTGCAGTTGGGATCATCTCTTGGTCCAAGATTCTATGCCAATATTTTCAAATGCAAGCATATTTCAGAAACCGGAGCGCAACAAGTAATGACCATTTTCAATATTTGAGTTTGTGTTTATTTCTTTTAAGATTTATTGTGTCGGTATCTAGAAAGATTGACAGCATATTGTATAACCATGGCTTTGAAAGGCACTTCAGCTTGCATTTAAGACCTTAAAGGCATATTTTTAAGACTGGAGAGTGTCTTCACTCTGTCTTGTATCTGAATGCAAAGATCTTTAGTTAATGCTTATTTTGATAAGTTGCAGGATTTGCACATTGACATATGCCTTACTTTGATATATGCTTCATGCGCTAAAACAGATTCTATATACTTCTTCATTTTTGTTGTAATTTTTTCATTTGCAGAAGTTTTATAGTTTTATTTGGCATATGTTCACATTAGAACAATCTCAAGCTTCGTTTCACTTTGAAAATTCCCTTTTATGATGTTCTGGAGTTGCTTGCCTACCACTTAAGTATCTTTTCTTAACTTCTTTTATTTCATTTGAATGTTAGTACCACTTGAGAGCTGTTATACAACCAAATGCACGAGATTGACTAACTGCTGTATTCTAAAAGAAGAAAGCTTCTAAAATTGCTTCTTTTTCTTGCAATTATTATTTTTTTTTGTTGATTTATTCACAAATAAATACAAAATATTTATATAAAGATCTTTTGCCCAACATATGAAGTTTACACATCCTTTCATGGTAGGAATAAGAGTTATATGTAGGCTAGAGTCAATGACACTACAATTTTTACACTTACACTATTTTTAGACCATTGGATCAACACATTTTGGATGATTGAGATTGAATCTAAATGTGTCATTGGAAATCGTATAATTATACATACTTGAGTTAATCTCAACCATAAAAAATGGACTGAACTGAGAGTCAAAAATAACCTACTAAGTTGTATAAAAATATGTGTTGTCATTGATCTTTTACTTAGTCATGCAATTGAGCCTTTAGAAAGAATTTGTCTGCTGCTGATCATGCCTTTTAATTGCATAATTTATGGACAATGATCTTTGTGATTCATTTAAGTACTTTAGTTTTATATAATTGGGTGATATGCTATTGCAGATGCTATTGGATACTCAAGCTGTGAAAACTATTCTTCTAGAAATACCTACCCTTGCTCGACAGGTGAGTAAAAGCACTTGAAAGAATATGAAGTTATAAATATGATTTCTGATTCTAGACTACAGTAAATTTTTCCTCAATTGTTTATCATTGTTGTCGTCATCATCACTGCTGCACATTATTTCATGGCTACTATTATTTATCACGCTATTTCTAGCATAGGATTTGTTTGAGTCTTGTTGCCTAGTTTACAGCGGCAGTGCCAGTGAAATTGTCTGTCATTCAGAAAGTTTATTTTTGCTATGTGGTGTGGAAGTCTGAGTTTCCATTTGGTTGCATCAATTCAATACTACCGTGGATAAATAATTCAGTTGGATTATAACTTCTTAAACCTCTTATGACATTTACTGTTCTGTGTCTTGATTATATATCGCTGTTTTTTTCCACTTCATCGTGTTTTATCCTTTGAATGAAATCTGTTAGTGATCTATTTCAAGTTGAAAAAAGTACTGACTGGAATAGACGGTGGGGTGCTGGGGGAACACTTTTCAATCAAGTGGAATGGTGAAGAAAAATACATGTTAGTGGCTTGAATTGGTTGGCATGGTGTTTGAGATGCTATGATCTTGGACCAACCATATCATGAGTGATATCATTTAGATTAGATGAGAGAACCGCATCACTTATTTAACTTCAAATGATTTCAACAATAAGTTTTAGTTTCTATTTCTACGTGTTGTATGCCCTATTGCCCTTACTGTGATTTTATTGCAAATCCATGAAAGAATAATTGCTGGGCTTTATTTTTTAATTTATACACTTCATTTAATTCATATTCCATTATAGAATATAAAAACAGTTTTTTTTTAATATATTTCCCTGGTGCAGACAGCCACCGCTGCTAGCTATTCAAAATTTGTAAGCCGTGAGATGAGCAAGGCTGAAGCACTTTTGAAGGTTTGTAATCAAATACTGATGGGTTTTGCCTCTAAATTGTCTTCTTATTGTTCTTAATTCAAATTGCTGCTTCTTTTTATAGGTCATACTATCCCCAGTTGATTCTGTAGCGGATACATATCGTGCATTGTTACCAGAGGGAACGCCAATGGAATTTCAGCGTATTCTAGAGCTCAAGGTTATAATCAACTGTCACCTGCTTTTTTAATCTCTCAACTATGCTATGATTTGTGATCTAATATTGGATGTTTTAACCTGTGGGGGAATAATTTTCTTGACCTCCTCAGAGTTCTCCTAAAATACAGGCAGACACACATCTCTTGCCTAAATTTTTGTCTCGGAACTGCTCTTTCTGCTGTTTCCTCATTTCTCTCTTTTGTGATACCCATCATGTTGACCCAGATTGACTGAAATAAAATATTTAAACCCTTCGAAGAGTAGAATATAGGAGAAATAACGATTGCACCATTAAAAATTTAATTAGGACATATTTCATTATTCATTAGCTGTTCCATCTGTGTTATTGTGCAGTATATAGCAGCCTAAATGAGTTGCGAATAAATATATGAGTTTACATATTGAATGCTTATGCAACTCGAGTCCTATATATTATGCTTTCAGTATGGTGTTCATTGGAATACGGCATGTGCAGGGTCTTAAAAAAGCGGATCAGCAGACTATACTGGATGACTTCAACAAGCACGGGCCAGCAATTACACAACCTTCTATTGCACCGTCAGTTGTCCCGGCTGCCCCTGTTGCTCCTGTGGTTCCAGTGGTTACAAACTCTGCTTCACTTGGTTTCATTGCTTCAAGAGAAGATGTGCTAACCAGAGCAGCTGCACTAGGCCGAGGGGCAGCCACAACCGGGTTTAAGAGGTTCCTTGCTCTAACTGAAGCTGCCAAAGACCGGAAAGATGGACCTTTCAGGAAGCTCTTTAACACATGACATCTTCAAAAACTAATGTTGCGGTACGGTTTGTTTTGTCGATAATTTTCTTAGTAGTTAATAGTTTTCCTCTTCCCCCTTCTCTTTTCCTCTCCCGTCTTTTGTGCTGAGGTTGAGATCACAGGCCTGATCATGCCCAAGAGCCCCATGTAACACATTTTGATGAAAACCAAAATATTAAGCATGAATTGGAGAAAGTTTGCAGGTAGTTAAAAGCGTGTTTTTTGTTTTGTTTTCAACTGGGTCATAGAGTGAAGCATGACGAGTGTAAGGAGTAACATGATATTTAAACATGGGATTGAATTAGTGCTGATTGTCCGATTAGCATTTGGAGAAAAGAAATCCATAATGATTTTAGGGGCGTTTGGTTTGTTAAAGATATACTCAGGAATGGGAAAGGGAATGAGTATTCCCATTCCTATTGCTTGGTTGAAAAAAAATAAATTAGGGAATGAGAATTCTATTTTCCCCAAAAAGGAAAACAATTATTCCCCCGTTCCGTCCCAATTAATCAATTGTGATTCTTGGTTGGAATCAAAATAAAAACATTTTTTACTATTTTATACTTAAAAAAAAGTTATAATTTAAAAATAATTAATTAAAAATATCATAATATTTTAAAAATATAAATAAATTAAAAAATATAATATTTTTTAAAAAGGTAATAAATTAAAGAAAGTTATAATATTTTTTGAAAATAGTTTATAAATTAAAAAAAGTTATAATATTAAAAAAAAGATTAATAAAAGGTGATAATATTTTAAAAAAATTAATAAACTAAAAATGGTTATAATATTTTTTATAAAAGGTTAAAAAAATAAATAAAGTATAAGAAAGATGAAAATTTATATTTTATGATAACAATTATATATATTTATTTTAAATATTTTTACAAGGGAATAATTTAAAATTTTGATATTAATTCCGATTTCAAATTTTTATAATCCAAATAACCTCCCAGGAGTTAGATTTCGAAAATTTGATTCCACTTCATTTCGATTCTGATTCCTCTTCATTTTGATTTCGATTCTAATTCTGGATTTTAAATCAGGTAGACTTTTAGATGCTAATCTAATGGCATTTTAAACTGTGTAATAATTTTTATGGTATTTGGTTATTCATTTTTGTAAAAGAAGATTACGGTAATCTATATATCTATATAATTCTGAAGCATGAGCTTGTATAGTTGATATAGAAGATGACAAATAGGATTTTTTAGGTTTTAGATTTGTGACAAGTAAGTTTTACTTGAAGGTAATTTCAATAATTTTTAATATTTAATTCATTTATTAAATCTCTTTTAATAGGTTATTTAAAAATTTGAAGGTTTTTTAAGTTAGTTAGTGAAAAATGAAGAGGTTGAATGTTTTAATGTGAGTTAAAGATGGAGGATAAATAGAAGGTGATCATATAAAGTCATGTAACCTTCATGTGATTATGACATATATTTATTTTGGGGCTTATTTTCTCTTATAAATAGGACCATCCTTGTGATTCTTAAAAATCAACAACATTCACAATTATTTTATACTTTCATTCACCTTTATTTCAGATATTTTTGGTCAAAGAAATGTGTTATGTTGGTGGAACTTTGAGATCGACTATTTGTGCAGAGTTTGTTTGAGCTATACGATAAATAGTTGGACTGGTATATCCTGGAGAAGACAAGTCATTGAAAAAAAATTACTGCATCGGGTTCTAGGCTTTGTCAACATAGAGAGCTTGAATCTCCTTAAAGAAAGCGAGATATCCGTACTTCAGTCTGTCTGACTTCGTCATTTTCTTATTTATTTTATAACTACTTTTTATTTAATTAAAAAAATAATATTAAATAAACATAACTGCGCAACGCGCGGGCTTTGCACCTAGTTTGATTTATATACCCGCAACCTCATTTAAGACTAAAAGTCATGAATGCCTTTGCCAATTCAGGGGGATCAGAACTAAAGCGTTATGTAAGAAAAAGGTCAGACTTCTGTGCACANTTATTAAATTAGAAAAATGTAAAAAACATAAAGTCTTGGAGCTTTTTGTGAATTAATTAATTATTGCTTCTTACTGGTTAATCAAGAGTTGAGTTACTTTTCTAATCAACTTGACAATGTTCAGGTCGCGTTTGCATTTAAGAAGGTGCTGAGTTATCAAATGATGTTAGATGATACTAGATATTTATCGAGCAATGTTTTAATTGTTAAGTATTATACATATAAAAGAATAAATTCGGTATTCATATTGAATTTAGTTAATAGTATTTAAATTTTTTAAATTATAATTATTTCATAATATTCCTTAAAATTTAACTATTTTTTATATTTTTCCTCCGGAGTTATCTAAGCAGGTCAGTTTGTTAACCATTCGAAGAGTCAACAAATTTCAAGGAATATGTCCGATTTGCTTCCCAAGCCCCCAACGAGTCCTTTTCATCGGTGGTCTCACAGCAAAATCTTTGAGGGTGAGTAGCTATAATGGTGAAATTTCTTTCTTTCACAGTAAGGTTATTTCTTTTGTAGTTCTAGGATTGCCCAGAAATCTATTCAATGCACGTCCAGAGATTGAACAAGCAACAAACTTAAATCTGAAGCTCTAAATAGGAAATAAAGTAATTATGGTTCATAGCAAATAAGCAATCAAGTTGCCATGCCAACCAAAAGGGATGTATAGCTATCATCTACTCAACTCATGTAAAAGAAATTATTAAAAATTATTATTAAAAGTGGTGTTTAGAGTCTTTTNTCCGGGTGTAAATGGCCTCACCCTCTTTTTCGATGGTTAATCGAATTTAATTTTTAAGAGACAAAAATATTCTTCAAGATAAATTGTTAAAAATGGTGTTTGCTACCACAGAATAACTAGTGATACTTATTTATAGTGCCATAAAATATACTTCAACTAGGATCTATATCTCAATTTAACTAAAAAATACTAAAAATAAATTTTAATGAAAATAGAAAACTATCAATTAGAAAAATAACCCAATTAGGATTATTCCCAATTTTAGAAAGTAAAAATCCCTAATTTATCCAAATTCATAAAAATCAAATTAAGTCTCTAATTTTATTCATAATTTATGCTACATACAAACAGTTGCTTATCAAATATGTTGAGTAGTTGAGTGGTTGCTTAACATTGTTGATGAGTAACTGCTTAAACAGATGTATTGAGCATTGTATAAAAGTGTGTTTAATAACTTATTTAGAAAGGTATGCTTGTCAATTGACGTTAAAATTGATAGGCCATTAAAAAAAAATGAGAAGTTGACCAAGTTAAAGGGTTTGTTTAAAATTTTAGCAAAACCCTAATTTTCCTTTGATGACCTAACTAAATTCAACCTCTCATATAATAAATATACTTTTTTCAAATAAGTTATTAGACACGTTGACCATAAATGCTCTAAAAGATGAGTCGATGAGTGTATATTATAGAAGAACCTGTTATAAAAGACCCTGAACTAATGATGACAAATTTAGATTATAAAAGACACTAAAAAGGCTGTTCGATTCAGGGAAAAATACACATAGGAATGAGATATTCTCATTTTTGTTGTTTTTTTGATAAAAAAAAAACTTAAGAATGAGAATCTCATTAGCTTATAAAAGAAAATTAGTCATTCCCCACCATCCCAGTGGGAATCAATTTTGATTCCTGACTCGAATCAAATAAAAGCAGGGTTTTTCACTTAAAAAAAAAAAGTTATAATATTTTTTTAAAAAGTAAAATTTATTAAAAAATATTATAATATTTTAAAAATATAAATAAATTAAGAAATTATAATATTTTTAAAAAGGTAATAAATTAAAAATAAAAAATTTATAATATTTTTTAAAAAAGGTTAATAAATAAAAGAATTACAATATTTTTAAAAAAATTATAATATGTAAAAAAAGTTATAATATTTAAAAAGATTAATAAAAGGTTATAATATTTTTAAAAGAAGTTAATAAATTAAAAAAATGTTATAATATTTTTATAAAAGGTAAAAAAATAAATAAAGTGCAAAAAAGATGAAAAATCATATTTTATGATAATAATAATATATATTTATTATTATTATTATTATTTTATATATTTTTACAGGGAGTAATTTGAAAATTTGATATTAATTTCGATTCTGAACTTTTTATAATCCAAACAACTTCTACATGAATCAGATTCCGACTCCATATTGAACAAAACCGAAAAAATGAATAACCATTTCGATTCTGATTCTAACCCATTCCCATTCCCATTTCGATTCTAGAGTTCAAACCGAAAGGACCCTAAGTTGACGAACCCTCTCAGCTTAAAACCTACATATTTTGTTTCATAAAGTTGAACTTGACATGTAAGAAAATATAAGGATTTTGCAAACAATTGTATAACCCCTCATCTTAGTCATTACGACAGTTAACCCCAACAAAATTAGGGTTTTATTAGTAGCATTGAGGATAGACTATGCATAAGAATGGAACTACTCAAAGTTCCATCAACTTATTGATCATAATTTATTTTACTACTTTATTATATTTATATAAACATCAACTTATATACAAGAATTTACATATATACTTGATTTGTGACTTGTAACTGTAGTGTGATTGAGCTCTAAACATCTGTAACAAAAATCCAGAATATTTGAGTTCACAAATTCTAGGAATTTTCAGAAGAATGCTGCTATAATTGGACGGTAATGGCATTATGGCACAAGAAACATACCATATGCTATGTAGTTTTCTGTCAGCATCACTAGTGATGATCCAACACAGTATGTACCATGTAAAGTTGCTACTTCAACATCACTCATCACCCTTATGCGCTATCTTTTGCATTGCATTTCAACCACAAGCGCATCATCAGTTGCTTTCTACCAGAAGTGATGATTCTTTGAACTTCTTGAAACTAAAGAAAATAACAATGCCATATTCCACTACTTGCAACTAAATGTATGCAATGTGTGTGTGTGACAGAAGGCATCATCGACCGAATTTTATATGCACGTATGTCTACGAGAGAGAGAGAGACAGGGGCGGTGGTGGTGGAGGAGCTCATCGATTGACTTTTGTATGCGTATTTAACAAAAAAAGCTTTTGCTGACGTGGGAAATGTTAGGTAGCTACATATGTCATTGGAGAGAAGCCCCACATCAAAAATTGTATCCAGGAACAGGAAACTCCCATCCCATTATAATGTCAAAAAAAAAAGGGATACTATAACAGAAGATTCAAAGAAAAAGAAAGAAGAATAGATATTACTATCTCACATTCCTNGTAGAAGTTTTAGACACTTGTTTCAAAGCATTGGCGATATCATCTACCTTTGCATTGGCATTAATATGTACCATCAATGGGCTCTCACGGGGAAAAATGTCATCTCTCAGATCTGTAGTTCTGAGCAATTCTTCGGAACCTTTTTGCACCAAGCCTTTCATGATTAATGTTTTATGAGCCCCATAAATCAATTCCTCATAATCAGTGTCACCACTTTCACCAAGGAACAGAAACATGTTTGCAACATCAAATTTCCAGCGGACGAAAAGATACCTAACAGAATCAAACCAAATATTAACATCCAGAAGCAATTACAATTGTAACCCATTCAACAATGTCTATAGGAGGCAAGCCACCAAATGATTTGGTCAAACAAACATGAAAGCCAAATTTTCATTTCATGAAAATAAACCAATGTAATGGTCACAAAGAAAACTAGAAAAGGTTATTACTAATCAACATCTAAGCACCAACATTACTGAAAGAAAAGTTTAGAGAAGAGTGACATTGATACTAGAATTGACACAATTTGCTTTGAATAAGCTATCAGACAAGAAATAGATTTGACGGCAGATTGCTGTACAGAAGCAGGTACCCCTCGCCTTGATTTTGAATCCTTGGAGAGTCAAGAACTACAATTGGAATATTTCTTATATATCAAAATTCTAAAGCCTTTTCCCTTTACCACTTCCCGTCCCTCTTGGTATCAAGCAAATGTCCTAAAAGTATATGTTAGAATCATTCTCCCGTGAGGTTTGTGTTTTATTTTTTATTTTTAGAAATCACCAAATATTCACTTGTAAAAACTCTATAGTGGCAGTCAGTTGCATACAGGACCTTTACTTTAATCAAGGGGTTAAAATTAACAAGAAGATACTCAAATGCTAGAGATGACATAAATTCAATTTCTTTTGTAACTAAAAGACATTTCAAGTCTGTAATATAAAAATGCCGTATAGCTATGCATTTATACCTGAGTGCTTGAGCTCGAGAGGCAAGAAGTGGAACAATTTGAATTCTTGTTGAGTTCCTGCAATACATTGGATGGCATCGAAGACCTCGCATCCTAAGTTTCTGCCTCAAGTCATCAATGCGGTTTACCTGCCAAACCAAGCCACCATAAAACCCTGCCAACAAATAGTTTTAAAATCGTCCAAGTAAAACTTGTATTTTCATTACCTTACTAGGATCTTTTATCAAGTAGGAAATGCAATTGGCATTGCTTGATTTCTCATCTGCCTGAATGGGGCTGGAAGTATTACCAGAATTTTCTCCACCTTCACCTGTATTCATCATCTTCCAAATGGTTTTCTTTAGCCCATCACAACCCCATCGATAGTCAATATGTGATTCATAGTCTGGATCCGGCAAAAGCCTTCCATCTTCTTCTGTATATGTACCTGGATAATAGACTTCACCTCCACTACTGCAAATCAAAGCATCAAATTCATTTACTTGAATTTTTGCAGAATTCAGGAACTCTACTATCTCTGACATTGGCATTGCTGTTAATAGAGCAAATCCAGAGACTCTTGCATTTTGTGTATCTGACCGAACAGCTGTAAAAATATCTTGCACTATCTGAACCATCTTCTTTTCCGGAGCCCCTTTGCTGTCATAGTAGTCAAGTGCAATAACAATTAATCTACGTCGCCGCCTCAACATAGGATACTTGCTCACCACATTGTCTTGCAGTTTCTTGCCACCTTCTTTAATATCTTTTGAATCAGATTCTGGTTTCTTCCCAACTTCTTTATTATCCTTCGAAACAGATTCTGGTTTCTTTACTTCTTTATCATCCTTCGAAACAGAATCTGGTTTCTTTCCAACTTCTTTATTATCTTTCGTATCAGAATCTGGTTTCTTTATCTTGCTTAGAACTCGTTTTACTTGGTCTTGCACGTCTCCAGCAGCTGCAGCCTTATAGTCAAGAGATCCAATTAGTAATGATTTATCTCCATCAACAGAGAGCCTAAGTGACATATCCTGCACATCCTTAAGTGAGTCATAGAAAGAAGAATCTTGTGAACCGATCTCATCCCCAGGAGTATCAGTTTGCCATTGTGGGTACCTCTTCCGGCAAGCCGCTACCCTGGTCAAGTAAGTGCGGCAATGCTCAGGCCATGAGTAAAGATTTATGTTCTTCCAGCCATTCTTTCTGCATTCAAGCCATAAGTTCTTCTCTGATACCAACTTAAGCAGTGCATCGGCAATGGCTTTTTGATCATGAGGGTCCACAAGCAGACCATTGTTCAGTGCCTAAAAATCATATATGGGATAGCAAGTGGTTAACTTGTTGAAGGGACCAAAGAAAATGTCTACTTGTAGAGATATGTCCCACTTGCTCAACAGCAACACAAAAAAATGCAAGAAAAAAAATATTCAGAATCTAAACTAATATTTCCAACCAGCCATGCTGCTAACTCAGGAGTATGTTATTTTTCTGGAGCTTTCTAATGGTCCATTCCAGTATAAGACATCTAGCAAGTAGATAACTCATATCTTATAATTCAGTAATAGACAAAGATCATCTCTACCCGGTGGATGTCAACTGGTCCGCCATTTTGAGTAGCCACTGTTGGAAGCCCATGTGCTGCTGCCTATATCATGTTTGATTTTTTTTTAAAAGAAAAATAAATAAAAAAATAACTAAATATTAGATCAAAAATATTTTTCTTGCTTATGAAGGACTTTATAGGAACTGGCAATGACTCAGAACCAACCTCAATCAAAGTAAGCCCAAATGGTTCGACCAGTGCTGGATTGATGAAGACTCCCTGCACTTTTGGACAACTTAAGAATGACATCATTCAAAACCACATGAAGGAAGATTGAAAATTATGAACTTCTACAAACCTTTGTTTTTGCTGCAAGCCGGTATATTTCTGGAACATCAGATTGCTTGTGATGCTTTGGGTATGCAACTTGCCCATAGAGGTCATACTTATCAATCATTTTCAATACAGTTGTAAGCACACTAGCATTTCCTCCCGACATCTCGTCTATATCATCCCTGTTCCCCATTATCAGTGTCTGCGTAAAATCAGAGTAGTTTTTTTAGAAAAGTAATATATTGGTCATTGACTATATTTTGTAGTTGCACAAGACTCCTTACAAGATTAGAGAGCTCTCGTAAGGGACGGCACTCTCCAAAGGCTTTCAAAAGTGTTGTTATGTTCTTCTTTGGGTCAGGCCTTGATAAAGCCAAGATCATTGGTTTGTGGGGATTTGTGAGAAACCGCATTACCTGCCAAAAGGTGTTAGTTGTGATACAACATAGCGAAATTAATATTGTTCAACAGTGACTATAAGACGAGAAAGGCACTCACTTCAGACCATATTGCTGGAATTCCCTTTGGAGAAGACCCGTCAGTACTACCAATAAGTGTGCCGAGCTCATCAACCTCAGGGGTATCTTCTTGCACCACAACATTGCTGAAGTCCATGCCAGGTGGAATTACCTGAACAGTTTGCATTTAGAAGTTGAAATGGAGGATCAAAAGTCAAATAAATCAAATCATGCTATCTTTAACTTTTATTTGTTTCATTTTTTTTATAAAGAAATATATTAATATAAACTTATAAGCATGAAAAGAATAGAGACTAGTAGCTCTTAAATTCATTTGAACATTGACTAGCTCTTTGATCATAGAATAAATTGTATGAATGGAAATTTTACAATTGAAGTTTAGAACATGACATAATTTGAAAAAGAAAAGGCATTATAAGTTTAGAATTGTTAAGCAAGACAGGACATCGACATTCATAATCTACTTTCAAAGTTTTTACTTGACTCTCAAAATCAAAAACAAAGGAGCAGAAAATAAGAACATTTTTTTAATAAATCACACAGTTAGAAGAAAAAGACTTAAAAAAAATAAAATAAAATAAAAAAATAAAAATAAAACACTCTCTTACCACCATCCTGGGCATGAATCGGCCATGGCAATTGACCCCACGCCTAGAACGAGCACGTAAGACTTTCTCAAGCTTCACATCAAACCCATCATAAAGTCCCCATTGTTCGTCAATCTCCTGTCTCGTACTTGTGATTACAAGTTCTGCGGCATCAAGGGATAGCTCTTCTGCTTCTATCCTCCTCATAATCTTATATGTTGAGTTGATATCCTTTTTTGATTGTCGTCCCTGCTTAAGAAGCTGTTCAAGCTTGTTTCTTCCAAGTGAGTGTCCAGTTAGAACCATTGGGACATTCAAAGCACCTGAAAGAAGGGCAGCAGAATCCCCTGCATCAGCATAATGGCCATGAATAACGTACGGCCAGACAGGCTGGCCCCCACCAATTTGGTCACCTAAAACTTTTGACATATTAAGAATGTGAGCTAGAGCTCCATCTACAAATTCTTGAATATATGGCCAAAGTAATTCTTTTCCAAGGTACTTATCACGGGGACCAAAGGGAATCCTTATAATATATGCTCCACTGCTCTCCCCCATTTCAATACCCTCATCTTCAGGGCCACCAGTCAGCATTTCTGCTGGCTCCCCATAACTCCAATCAACTTCAGGTGAGGACACTTGGCGTGTAAAAAGATCTACCCTATACACACCAGGCATCCTTGCAAGCGCCCGGGAAAGCTCTACCACATATTTTACCTGTGAATTATTTTGCATCAGCACAAGACAACAGTTAAGTCAGAAGTGGAACATTAATTATTACATTAAGAATTCGAATTGGAAGCGGTGGCTACCTGTCCACCAGTGTCAGAATCTCTGCCAAGCTCCATGTTTTCTCCCCG
>JANKKC010002650.1:0-15239 GCA_026225755.1 Bursera bipinnata
AGACTTTTTACAATTTGTCTAGTTGCCATTTTCTCATCACAAATCTTTTTTTTTTTTTTTTTTGGAATTTTTTTCAAGAAACAAAGACAAATCTATGTACTACTCCTCAAATTACTCTTCTTAGCTCTTCAATTTCTTTAGATAATTTGATTATGAAATTTGATTAATTACTAAACTTTCTATCTCTCTTTCTTTTTCCCCCTCAAAATTATGGTCTTTCTAACATATTAAACTAAAAAAAAATCAAAGGCAAGTGGGGTCATTTGACCCCATTTGACCCCATGTGGGTCCGCCTATGGTAATATCAAGCTATCATAGAGCAGCCATGACATCACTTAACTAGACAAGAATCCTTCCAATTAATTATTGTTATCAGGATATCTCATGCAAAACAAAATTAAATATGGCATGTTAATATCATCATGGCAAACATATGAAAGCATTTAAAAGAAAATTAAATGCAAACATATGGCTGGGGCTCTGAGGACTCCAAAGAGGTAAATTAATTGATTGAACTTTGTTTAATGCATCTCATATATAAATGAGATTTAATTTTATCTTCCTTTGAATTAAAAAAATGAGATTTATTAAGATAATAAGTGGAATTTAAATACAACCACTCAAGTATCCAATTTATATTAACAAGGGTCCAAGTTGGACTGCTGAAGCCCATTTTAAAGGTTGGATTGGGTTTGTGTTTCAAATTGGACTGCTTAAGCCCATATTCTCAGCTGCGATTTCATTGGTGTTCCCAAGGTAGGAGTAGCAAGAAAATTATTCATAGTACTGCAAAAACTGTGTAAATTTCATTAAAAAACAATTATTAAACTATGTCAAAAATTATATTAATTAAATATTTTATTGTGTTTAATGATTTTTGCTATTAAAAACATAATTTTGTATATATTCTTATTATTTTTACAATTAAAATATATAAATTTTCTATATAAATGACATG
The DNA here is from genome assembly GCA_026225755.1 of Bursera bipinnata. Taxonomy (NCBI): domain Eukaryota; kingdom Viridiplantae; phylum Streptophyta; class Magnoliopsida; order Sapindales; family Burseraceae; genus Bursera; species Bursera bipinnata. The sequence continues at coordinate 959 of JANKKC010002650.1, forward strand.
ATTTGATGTATAAGTGTCTTTAGATGTTAAATTAATTTAATTAGTAATCTATATATCTATATAATCCTCAAGTATGAGCCTATATAGTTGACATGTAAGATGACAAGTAAGATTCTTTAAGCTTTAGATTTTAGACAAGTAAGATAATCTTGAAACAGAAGCATGTACAATTGACATGTAGGATAACAAGTATGATTCTTTAGACTTTAGATTTTTGACAAGTAAGATAATTTCTAAGTTCAATACATTTTGTGAAGTTCAATATTTAATCTGTTGATATATGTTCAGTGTACTGAAAATAAATTTTTATGAATCTAGCAAATAATATTTAATCCATTGATATATGTTCAGTGTATCAAAAATAGATTTTCATGAATCTAGTAAATAAATTAAATTCATTGGTACATTAAACTCTCAATGATTAATTGTTAATTAAATTAATCATAAAAACATAATATTCAATATTTAATCTATTGATATATGTTACTAAAAATTATTTCTCGTGAATCTAGTAAATGAATTTATTGCTTATGAGACTCAAAATAATCAAAAATCTCAGCTCCATTAAAAAATTTATTGATATATTTAAATTTTTTTTTTAGTTATTCATTCATTTTGACTCTTCTTTCAACAAAATCTCCTTTAAAAAATTTATAAAATCATAAAACAATAAAAAATAATATTAAATAAACATAACCGCGCAATGCACAGATTTAACACCTAATTGAATTCATGTACCGAGTGATTTGACTCCTTATATATTACTACCACGTCACTTAGAATACTAGACTTGGGATATAAGTTGAAAAATATAGATTACAATATTTTCAAATCATACGACTTTTTGATTTAAAAATAATTTGCAATATATAATTTTAAGAAAGAATTAAAATAAAGAGTTATTCTATCATCCATTTGAGATTATTATGTTTTTAAGAAAGAAAAGAGAAAAAGATAGGACAAATGCTTGTAGCATATTAGGAAAAGATTCGGTAGAGATTTCACTATCAAAGAGATGGAAGATCCATTGGGGAAAATTGAATTGATTTTTGAGACATGAAACGCCCACAAATCTACATCACTTAGAGGAGGCACACACATGGACATGAAGATGATACAAATATGAAATATTATTCAACGGAAAGAGAGGTTCAGAAGTTGAGTTGAGGCCTACCGCCACCGCCACCGCCACCGCCACCTCCACCTCCACCTCCACCTCCACCACCCACAAACTTTCAGGCCGAAAAGCACATGAAGCCACACATGCTTTGGTTCTGAAACGCAAGCATGGAGATATTTGATAAGGAAAGCACATGAGACTTGGTCAAATTTCATTTATAATCAAATTATCAATTACAAATGCTTTCACTTGTCTCAATGGCTGTGGCTCTGTCTCGTAGCGAGGCTTGTCGTCTTGTTACCTTCGGCCCCATCTGATATAGCAGAGATTCCTAAGATATTATTATATTTTTAATGTTAATTATTTATATTTATAGTTATAGCGAAAGATATTATTCATTTTATAACATTATGCTTCATATCATGTTATTACTCGAAAAGAGTACATAAATGAATTTAAGGTAATAAAATTGCTTGAAAATTCATTTAATTTTAAAAAATTTAGATGCCATGATCAAATATTCAACGATAAACAATGTCTGACAGTTTATGTCCAACAACATTGCACATTTCTAACAATATCCATTTGAGGGTCTAATGAGTAGGGTTGGGTACGGGTTGGGTCGGACAGGGTTTGTTCCAACTAGACTCAAAACCAGAACCTGACGGGTCAACAAAAATGGACCTGAAGTTGAATTTTGACAAAATTGAACCCAACGAATTGRGTTCGGTTGTGTCTAGTTAAGTTTCGGGTCAGTCAAAATTAGATAACTTATCGGTTTGGATCGGATTCGTGCTAGATTCTGTAAAATTAATACTATACAATAAATAAAAACTTTTACATAAAACATATAAAATGAATTGTTGCTCAGTGGTAAAGCCCTTGAAAGGGTTTTGGTGACTTTGTGTGAAAGGTTTGAATCCTACCATTTTAAATTTTGTTAAATATTTTGAATTTACATTAGTAATAAATAAAAAAGTTAATATAAATATGTAAAAAGCCTTGTAACCCAATTGTGATGTTACAAAAGGGGTGATGAGGGGGAAAGTTTGAATCTTAATCACTGTAAAAAAAAAANGTTCGGTTGTGTCTAGTTAAGTTTCGGGTCAGTCAAAATTAGATAACTTATCGGTTTGGATCGGATTCGTGCTAGATTCTGTAAAATTAATACTATACAATAAATAAAAACTTTTACATAAAACATATAAAATGAATTGTTGCTCAGTGGTAAAGCCCTTGAAAGGGTTTTGGTGACTTTGTGTGAAAGGTTTGAATCCTACCATTTTAAATTTTGTTAAATATTTTGAATTTACATTAGTAATAAATAAAAAAGTTAATATAAATATGTAAAAAGCCTTGTAACCCAATTGTGATGTTACAAAAGGGGTGATGAGGGGGAAAGTTTGAATCTTAATCACTGTAAAAAAAAAACAAATTGATAATATTGTATCTCGGGTTGGGTTTTCGGGTTTGAACCGTGAACTTGACGTTGACCTGAAACTCGACAGATTAGAAATATGTGATCCGAAGTCGAGTTTTCAAAATTAATAACCCCAAAAAAACCCAATGGGTCGGTTCTGGTCCAGGTCAACTCCATGGGCCGGGTAAAAATGTCGAACCCTACTAATGAGTCATGGTATCTAAATCTTTTAAAAAGAATCAAATTTTAATAAGGTATCATAATTTGGGTCAAATTTATAAAATCTCCTTATTACTTAAGGAATTCGGTATTGTAGGCACTACCTCCAACCCTAGGTTTTCTCATTTTTATTAAAAGCAAAAGAAAATTTGAATTTTTAGATTTTACATCCAAAAGTTTAATTAATTGGTAATCTTTATTGTTTTAATTTGATGGTTAAATTTTAAAGTTAAAGATCACATTTAATTATACCCTACATCATTGAATCAAATAAGAAAATTTAGCTCAAAATTTAGAATATCAATCTAAATTATTAAAATTTAAATTTAAATTAAAGATCTCAATCTATATATATTTATCCTATAAAGAACTGATTGTGTTATAGCAAATATTAAGATACACGAACATAGGTATGTAGTTAGAAAGTTGTGTAGTTTAAAAAATTAAAATCAAAATTAAGTGTATTTATAATATCAAAATCATTAATTCTAAAAAAATTCTAACCCGACACGATATTAGAACACCATTTTATATTTATATTTATATTTATTATATATTTGCAAATTCTTATCATAAATTTGCAAAAAATGTGGTCATTATCTTTAAAGTTTTTTCTCTAATTTATGTTTTGACTAATAAAGTTTTAAATGAAGGCCTAATGCAATCTCAATCCTTTTCTTATATACCGAAAGAGTCTCTAATTAGATTAAAACCAAAATAATAATTATTATTATTGTCACTTTCATGACAGAATCTAAATGCATGATCAATCATTTAAAATATATATTAAAATATTTATATATTCAAGCAATGAGGTCCCATCCGTACATTTTAATAATAATCAAACTAAAAGTATCTATATTTGAATGCATAATATCCATTAAAAAAAATTGTCTTAAATAGCTAATTATATTGAATTGATGCTTCAATAAAATTGAATTTTGAAATAGTCATAAGAAACTTTTATACAATTTTAACTCTTTTTTATATTATCATTAAAAAAAACTAATGAATTCTTTTTCTAGCTCTCTCTTTTAAAAATATAACAAGATATTAAATTATAAATTAGCCATCATTTCGTTTAGGAGGTAATAAGAAAGAAGACAAACATTTTTTTTGAAGTAAAAGTTCTTTTTCAATTATTTTTTTAATTACATTTTCTCTGTAAAAATTAAAATCTTAAAAAAATTTATATAATTTAGGATTTTTAAAATTTTGACTCAAATTAGGGGATCTTTTTAAAAATTGACTCTCTTTTTGAAAAAAAAAAAAATAGATGTCTTAATTCATAAAATATTCGACATATTGACAATAAATATTATTGAACACATATCGAGTGATATCAAATATTATTTTATATAGTCTATCTTTGATTACAGGATCATGATTTCTAAATTTTATAAGATAAGTCAATTTTTAAACACCTTCTTATAGTAGATCCGTTTCTCTAACTCCAAGGGCATAGTCTAGTGATTGAGGTCTTAAACTAATTAATCGGCCAATATGTAAGCTTGATCGGACACAAGTTTTTAAAAAAAAAAAAAAGAAAAAAGGTTCATTTCTCTAAATTCTTTCCCAGAATTAATACAAAATAATAAACATGATTTTTTTTTTAATGTTAAAACTCGGTTTTCATTCTATACTCGAGACGAGTTGTGACGTGAGCAAACGATCAAACGACTGAAGCATCCAATTCTTTAATCTTATACCGTTAATTAGCGGATGTGCTGTAGGGCCCAGAGATATCCGATTGAGATATGGTAAAGTCCATGATTATCTCCTAGACTTGTGTTGCACAATGTTAAATTTACAAATGGAAGCCAAATTGTTTGGTAAAATGTTTACTACTGAAAATGCCGTGAGTGTGAGGTGTCACCAAAGTGCGGAGATGAAGAGGACACGTCACACGTTGCAACAGCGTAGAAACGGACCGATGTGGCAATGCCCAATGGCTGGTAAGATAGTGGTTGGTCCCACAATGACGGCGGGATCGTTGGACCCCATTGTTTGTGATTTGGATCACCACATGGCCCTCACTTTTCTACTATTTTTTGTGGGATTATGATCTTATATGATGACTCTTATTGTACTGGTCTAATAATAAGTAATGATACTATGAAACCGTTAATTATGATTTTGAGATCCATATTTTTTCAAATAATTAAAAAAAAAGTTTATGGGAAAATTTTTCTTTCTATAAATCCTAAAACCTTCCTTAATCATTTAATATAAGACTCTAACAATTTAATTAGTTTAAAAATTGAATTAATTCATCCGTGAAGGTGGGCATTAGAGTGATATTATATATATACGATCAACATATACAATTAATTTATGCAGTCCAATCCATACAATTTAATATAACACAAAGTTTTTAGATAAATGTATCTCACTTTTAGAATTATTAAATATTAACAAGAATTTTATTTTGTAATAACGTGTATATTTTAATACTTGTGTTATTTAATTTCAGTAATAGTAAATTAGTAACATAATTACTTTAAATATTTAATAAACGAGTAATTATCATTGACAACCCTTACCTTTTCTCATTTTTTCATTCATATGAGATGTTTGCCTTTTTTCTCTTCTCTCATCCTTAAGTTTTGAAAAAATCTCTTCTCAAATCCTCCAGTTAAAATTTTTGTTAATTAACATCTATTAACCTCCATATTCTAATAAATTTATTATTTCATCCTTATTAACACATAAAAAATAACTAATTTTTTAAGAACAATATTAAGTTAAATGATCAAATTACCCTTGAAATAAATACTAATATGTGTTAATATTGTTCATGTAAAAATAATTTTTATATGTATTAAGATAATTTGATAATTAAATTTAATATTGTCTTTTAAAAATTAAGTAATTTTTTTATATATGTTAGTAAGTGTAAAATAATAAATTTATTGAAATATAGAGGTTAATAAATGTTAACTAACAGAATTTTTAACTGAAAGACTTGAGAAGAGATTTTTTCAAAACTTATGGATGAGAGAAGAGAAAAAGGGTAAATGTCCTATATGAATAAAAAAAAAAAAAAAGATATGGGTAGTCAATGATAATTACTCATTAATAATCTCAACTAACAATGACAAAACGTTTTATAAAAAAAAAAGGAGGGTACATACAAAAACAAGTGATTATTTCTAACACTTTATTAACTCCAATGACCTAAAACATTACAACGTAAACTGATAATATATCTAATCTAGAACCTTAAGGTGGAAGAATAAGCATAGATAATACAGATATTACGAAGGAAAATTAGTTCAACTAGAAACACTCACACGATCAAAAAGTAAATAGAATTGGATTCAGGAACACATATAACAAGACGTGACCAACCAAGTCACTTAATGGTCATTAAGAGTGGAATATGGAACATGCAAAGGCTCGGCAGCTAATTCGTCGAGCACGTGGTGTGTCGGCTAGCTCTCGTTGAAACTTGAAACTTGAAACTTCCTCTTGTTTCATGCGTGATGCTGCCTGCCTGCGGCTGCAAGTATCCTGCATCTAAAAGTTGCGGCATATTGACATGGATTTCACACCTAGGCCACACTCTAAGGCATGAAATTCACTACAATTATTGAAAGAATAAAAAAAGTTCATATTATAACGCGCATTATTTATTTTCAGTCTATTTGTATACTACAATACTATCATAAGCTTTCTTTTTGGCATTTATGTTGTTACCGACAGATGGGTGTGTCGGTTTGGTATTGATATTGTACATGTGATTAACAATATTTGGAAGTTTATGTTTACAACTAAAATCAGGCGCAAATATATTTGACACTGAACAATAATAAGTGTAGATGAAAAAGGTATAAATAGAGGATGATTGATGGATATCATCACTATTATACTGTTGATTGAAAAATAATTGTGTAATATATTTAGCTTGATTGTGCGGCCAAGCATTGATTAAATATGCAATTAGTATATGGAAAAGGCAGGGCCAGGAGCTTTCAAAATGTTTCACACACCAACTTTAGCAGGCAAATACACGTCGGGAAGTTAAATACACATTGCATTATATATTAACCACATGCCACATCAATCAAGATATATATATAATGATTTATTTTATAAATTTCGAAGGAAGTTTTTAACAAATTAAAATGTCTACTTTGAAATATTTCCTCACATTCTAAGATGCCCATATAGGACCTCTAAAGGGTCCTCTCCAATAATGGAGCGGCGTGGAATGTGAATGCCACCATTGAAAAATGTGCTAAATCTACTATTTCTCAATAGTGAAAGACACAAACTTTCTTCGTCAAATTGGGACAAAGGTGATGTTGATTGTTGTAGCCATTTGATAAATGGAATCTATGCCATCCATCTTACCCCAAGCATGCTTGGCTTAGATCAAAATTAGGATATTTACTCTGATTCCTCGGAATAATTTTAAAAAAATATTTAACTTCAAATTTTTATTAAATTAATATTCATCTCATAAAAATTAATATTGTTCTCTAAAAAATTAACACTTATCTCCAAAAACTCTAGAGCACTATAAATAGATAAATTTATACATAAACTTAAATATGTAGTAAATCCCACAATTAATACAAATAAAATGAGTGAATTTGATCGTAAATTAAAGGGGAAAATTCACAAAATAACACAATTTGAGGGGGGTCTTTGAAAGATAATAAACTTTCTTATTTCTTTGATTTATCTAATTAAACCCAAATAAATAACAATTATATCCAAACAAGTTAAAATGATAGTCCGGTAAATCAAATAACAGTTCAACGAGTTAAATAACGGTTCGATGAGTCAAATAACCGTCTCACGAGTAAAATGATCAAATGAGTCAAAATGACCATCCAACTAGTAAAATGACGGTCCGAGAAGTAAAATGACGATCTGATGAGCCAAATAATGAGTCGGTAAGTCAATTGACTGTTTAACGGGTTAAATTTTTTGTAATTATTTAAATATTTTATATATGTAAATGCCTTTTACGGCATCCCTGGAAAATGTCCAGGTTGCCCCTTTTAGTATAGATGAAGCACGGAAAACAAATCACCGAGAGGTATGACAACATGAACGACCGAATTCTATCCTCATCTGAAAGTTATTCAATGTCTGTTATAACCATATTCATAGCAAGAACAATTTCGATACTTGCTCCATTAGGCAGACGCATGCCAAAAGGGCTCAGTCACCAGTAAAGAGACTATAAATAAGCTACTTCGAGTCGAAACCAGGCGATGAAAAATCTCCATAGCATTCACTTTTCTTTGAAGCATTCTAGCGACCTTTGACTTACCAAAAAAAAAAAAAAGCTTTCTACCACGAAACACATTCTCTTTGTCTTCTTCATGATTAATGCCAGTCATCTACCTTAAAACTGGATTGAAGAATCCATGCAAAACATTCCCCTGAGCAAACAAATAGTGAACAACCAGCATTTACTTCTACAAACTCTTGACAACTACCTCCATATTAATAAAGGTAGCAAGTCATGGGAGTTTGAGCCTTGGAATGCAAAATATAGGTAGAGGGGTACATTTACAAAATGTCCTTAGCCAGCATCATATTAATTAAACTGAATTTTGTAACCTTTTTTTTGACATTATTATGTTCGATTCTTGGTGCCAATGAAGCATACTAAATAGTTTGTATAATTCTTTACAAGCATTTTTGGTACTGTGCAGTTGCGAAATTGCTAATGATGCAATCCCAAGTGCATGGATATTTGAAGCTATGTTCTTCAATTTAGATATAGATTTTTTTTTTTTTAAGTCTTTGTTTAGATTTTATCTTTGTTTCAAAGTCATGACATAATTTTTTTTTAACGTAGGTGTCCGGATTAGCTTACGCGTACCTTGACTAATCCTATGGGGCATTTGTCCTGTGCCCTCAAAAGTTTCTCAACACAGGCCGATTAATTGCTGAATTTTATACCAGAGAACATAACCCCAAGAGGACATGAAACAGTGAACATATACAAATTCGATTAATAATGATAATGCTTTGATCCATATTATGAACTTGATAGAGTCTAAAAAGCTTGTATTTAGATGAAAATCATAAAAATAAATGCAATAAGAAGGCTATAATAATCCTTTAGTAATAAATATCATTGTAGCATTCAACTTGCTGCTATAAATGCGAGAAAATATAACATTAACAAAGTGTTATGGTCATCCATTTATAGCATTCATGGAATATTATTTGACATCAATGCTATAAAACGATAGCATTTCTAAAGAATGCTATAAGAAAAACATGGCATGGGCAGTTATAGCTTTTGAAATACACTATAGAAGACGTATCATAGCTTTCCTCGAAAGCTATGAAAAACTACATTTGTACGTTGTAGCATCAATCTGGGTTTTCAAATCAAAATTGGCCAAAGAATCTTTGCATTATTTAAGTATGACACCATCTCGAGTTTATAATCTGGAACAAGGGTTCCTTCAACCATGCAATTGGCATTGATCATAGCCCTAACTGCGACCTGTTTGGCTAGTCAACTCGAATCACCAAACATTTCCTGTAGACTTTGCATGGTAGATGTAGCAGTGACATGCATTATCATTGATGTTACTGTTGCAATATATTTAAAATATATAGCACTTAGTCATCTCATCAACCTTTTGTCTTTTGTCATTTGTCACAAGCAACTTGTTCCTCTTGAGTTGGAGCCAGCTTGGGGTAGATTAGAACATGGTGTAGCTACGACAAAGTTGTATGCATTATCCTCAAGAACAAAGAACAATGTCCTCTTCCTGTCAACATAGTTTGGACCAGTTCGTTTGTTTTGACTCAAGATAATGGAAAGCAGATTGTGATACATAATTCAAAATATAAATATAAATTCATGAATGCAAATGTAGAACCCATAACTATATTATATTTATCTGTAAATGTAATCTTCTTGTAATGTCCAGCTATCATAGAGCAGCCATGACATCGCTTGAAATTGACTTGATTAATCTTTACTGAAAGAAAAAAAAAAATCATCTATGTTCTTTGAAATTGGCTTGATTAATTGATTGAACTTTGTTTAATGCATCTCATATATAAATGAGTTATTCAATTATCAATTTGAGATTATTATGTTTCATTAAGAAAGAAAAGAACAAAAAAAGATAGGACAAATGCTTGTGGCATATTCGGAAAAGATTTGGCAGAGACTTCACTGTCAAAGAGATGGAAGATCCATTGGGGAAAATTGAATTGAATTGATTTTGAGACATGAAACGCCCACAAATCTACAGCACTTAGAGCAGGCAGACACATGGACATGAAGATGATACAGATATGAAATATTATTCAACAGAAAGAGAGGTTCAGAAGTTGAGTTGAGGCCCACTACCACCTCCGCCTCCACCACCCACAAACTTTCAGGCAGAAAGGCACATGAAGCCACACATGCTTTGGCTCTGGAACGCAAGCATGGAGATATTATTATTTGATAGGGAAAGCACATGAGGCTTGGTCAAATTTCATTTATAATCAAATTATCTATTATAAATGCTTTCACTTGTCTCAGTGGCTGTGGCTCTCCCTCGTAGCGCGGCTTGTCGTCTTGTTACCTTCGGCCCCATCTGATACAGCAGACATTCCAAAGAAGCTGACATAATAAATAACCGATAATATTTATATTTATAGGGAAATGTATTATTAATTTTATAACATTATGATTCACATAAATTAATTTAAGCTGAGGAAATTGGTTGACTTTTACAAAATTAGGCGTGATAGTCATATGTTTAACGATAAACAATAAACAATGTCTGATATATTTAACCGTATAAATCAAATAATATCGAACACGTCCAACAATATTTATTGAGGGTCTGATGAGTTATAATATTTAAATTTTTAAAAAATTGATAAAATTTAAATAATATACCCAAATTTGGATCAAAAATATAAAATCTCTTTATTACTTAAGGAATTTGTTATTATAGTCACGACCTTGAATCCTATGTTTTCTCTTTTTTAATAGAAGCAAAAGAAAAGTTGAATTTTTAGATTTTACATCCAAAAGTTCAATTAATTGGTAATCTTTATTATTTTAATTCGATGGTTAAAATTTAAAATTAAAGATCACATTTAATTATACACTACATCATTGAATCAAATAAGAAAAATTATTGAAAATTTAGCTCAAAATTTAGAATCTCAACCTAAATTATTAAAATCAAAATTTAAATTACAGATCTTAAGCTATATATATTTATGCTATAAAGAAATAGTTTAGTTAGAAAGTTGTGTCGTTTAAAAAATTAAAATTAAAATTGAAGTATTATTGCATTCATAATATCAAAATCAGATTATTTAAGCTTCATTATAACTCCATTTTATATATGTAAATTCTTATTATAAATTTGCCAAAAAATTTGGTCATTATCTTTAAATTTTTTTCTCTAATTTATGTTTTGATTAATAAAATTTTAGATGAAGGCCTATTGCAGTCTCAATCCTTTTCTTATACACCCGAAAGAGTCTCTAATTAGACTAAAACCCCCCCAAAAAAAAGTTAATTAATTAATTAAAATTGTCACTTTCATTACAGAATCTAAATGCATGATCAATGTTGAATGCAGAATATCCATTAAAAAAATTGTCTTAAATAGCTAATTATATTGAATTGATGCTTCAATATAATTGAATTTTCAAATAATCATAAGAAACTTTTATACAATTTAAATTTTTTTTTATATTATCATAAAAAAACACTAATGAATTCTTCTTCTAACTCTCTCTTCTAAAAATATACCAAGATATTAAATTATAAATTAGCTATCATTTCGCTTAGGAGATAATAATAAAGAGGACAATTTTTTTTTAAGTAAAAGTTCTTGTTTAGTTACTTTTTTTAATTATATTTTCTCTATAAAAATTAAAATCTTAAAAAAGTTAATATAAATAAGGATTTTTAAAATTTTGACTCAAATTAAGGATCTTTTTAAACTGACTCTCTCTTTTAAAAAACTAGATGTTATAATCTATCATATATTCGACGTTTTGATAACAAATGTTATTAAACACACATCGGATGATAACAAATATTATTTTATATCGTTTACCTTCGAATATAGGATCATGACTTCTTAATTTTATAAGATAAGTCAATTTTTAAACACCTTCTTATAGTAAGTCTATTTCTTTAATCACAAGGATGTAGTTTAGTAGTTGAGGCCTTGAGCTGATTAACTGACCGATATGTAAGGTTAGTCGGACACTATGTTAAAAAAAAAAAAAAAGAGTTAATTTCTCTACAAGAATTTAATACAAAATAATAAACATGATTTTTTTTTTTTTTTTATGTTAAAACTCGGTTTTCATTCTATACTCGAGACTAGTGTGAGGTGAGCAAACAATCAAACGAATGAAGCATCCAATTCTTTAATCTTATACCGTTAAGTTACTAGATATGTAGTAGGGCCCCGAGATGTCCGATTGAGATATGGTAAAGTCCATGACTGTCTCCTAGACTTGCGTTGCACAATATTAAAATTTACAACTAGAAACCAAATTGTTTGGTAAAATGTTAACCACTGAAAATGCTGTGACGAGCCGACCAAAGTGCAGAGATGAAGACGACACGTCACACGTTGCGACTGCTTAGAAACGGATCGATGGGGCCATGACTAATGGCTGGTAAGATAGTGGTTGGCCCCACAATGATGGTGGGATCGTGGGACCCCATTGTTTGTGATTTGGATCACCACATGGACCTCACTTTTCTATTATTTTTCCCTTTTTTTTAGGGGGTTATGATCTTATATGATGACTCTTATTGTAATGGTCTAATAATAAGTAATAATACTATGAAACCGTTAATTATGATATTGAGATCAAGGAAATTAACATAATTGTTTTAATAATTAAAAAAAAAGTTCACGGCCCTCTCACAGAATCAAGTAAATTAACATAATCGTTTTAATTTTTATTTCCTTGTACAAAATAATAAAATTCCTCAAATTGNGTTAATTATGCTATTGAGATCAAGGAAATTAACATAATTGTTTTAATAATTAAAAAAAAAGTTCACGGCCCTCTAACAGAATCAAGTAAATTAACATAATCGTTTTAATTTTTATTTCCTTGTACAAAATAATAAAATTCCTCAAATTGTATGGATTGGATTGTACAAATTGATTGTATATTTAGAATTATTAAATATCAACAAGAATTTCTTTTTGTAATAACACGTGTATTTTAATACTCGTGTTATTTAATTTCAGTAATAGTAAATTAGTAACATAATTACGTTAAATATATAATAAACTCAACCAACAATGATAAAATGTTTTATGAAAAAAAAAGGAGGGTACATATACAAATAAGTGATTATTTCTAGCACTTTATCAACCCCAATGACCTAAAACCCTAAAACGTAAACTGATAATATATATCTAATCTATAACCCTAAGGTGGAAGAGTAAGCATAAGTATTACAAACGAAAATTGGTTCAACTCGAAACACTATCACACGATCAAAAAGTAAATAGAATTGGATTCTATAACAAGAGGTGACCAACCAAGTTACTTAATAGTCATTAAGAGTGGAATATGGAACGTGCAAAGGCTCGGCAGCCAATTTGTCGAGCACGTGGTGTGTCGGCTAGCTCTCGTTGAAACTTAAACTTCATCTTGTTTCATGAGTGATGCTGCCTGCTGCTGGTATCCTGCACCTAAAAGTTGCGGCACATTGACATGGATTTCACACCTACGCCACACTCTTAAGGCATGAAATTCACTACAATTATTCCAAGAATAAAAAAAAATTCATATTATAACGCGCATTATTTATTTTCAGTCTATTATTTATGTACTATAATATTATCATAAGCTTTGTTTTTGGTATTTGTGTTGTTACCGACAGATGGGTGTGTCGGATTGGTATCGATATTGTACATTTGATTAACAATAGTTGGAAGTTTACATTAAAAAAAAATTAAAATTGAAATAAAATTGTGAACTAAAGGTCAAAAAAGAAAAAAATAATAGTAAGAAATGGACGCAAAAAAGCTTCTATCTTGCCCCTTCACATGGTGAAAAGCTTCTAAATTTCACCATTTTAATTAATAGAATTAATTAATAAATTATGGCCAAACATGAAACATTAAGTATCCCTTTTCCCTTGGAAATATCAAAGAGAAAGGATTTATGTCATCTTGGTTTAAGCAATTTGGCATGCTACCCAAAGGCCAACATAGTTGTTCTATTTTGCCAATTGTGTCATGGGTTACATAAGCCTTTCATATTTTAAGCTTATAACTAGTATTGTATACACAACTTGTGATCCATGCTTGCTTTTAATTTCTTTGTTTAATTTATTTAACAATCTCTTTGAACATCGGCTGCTACTCAAAGACAGAAAACATAACCCTTTTAATATATATATATCTTTTAATAGTATTGGCATCTATTAAAGATGGTTATGGGTCAGTCTTCCATGGATCTATCTAGACTCTTATTCATTTCAAACTTGTGAAGAGACCTCTGATTCATTTCAGATCTAATCCAAGTCTACTTTAATA
>JANKKC010002653.1:0-13005 GCA_026225755.1 Bursera bipinnata
ATATATATATATTTAAATATGTATTGTTTTATTTATATATGAATTGGATGAAGATATTTTATAAAATTAAGGTAATATAAACTATTTAAATTTTGTAATTTAGATAAATTCAGATGAAATTATCTGAAAATAAATTTTAAATCTAAAAAATAAATACGTTAAAATAAATGAAATGTGAGAACCAGTCAAACTCAAAATTTAGATACAAAAACAAACAACCCCCTTTTAACGTCAAATTGACAATAAAAAATGCGCCGATGATAAAATTGTCTGTTTATATTCATGCCAGCCAATTGAATCGAGAAGCAAATGGTAGACATCAATCGGTGGAATAATCAATTCCCACCGCTAATCTAGAATAAAAAATAAATTCTCAACTATCGATAAACTCGGTCTAGAGTTTAAGCCTAATTTAATGAGATCTCATTGCCAATATTAAACATTTTAATTTTAATTAACGGTTCTATAAAAATCGATGAAATTATTGGAAATTTGTTGGAACTCTACTGGGTTGGAAGTAGAATATATGAGAACTTATTATTTATTTGAGTGATGCTATTTGTATTTAAAAAAATTATTTTCATAATTATCATTCTAAATACACTCATCATTAATATATTAAAATAATTTTATTTCTATTTGAATGATCCTCAAATTTTCAAAAATAATTTTATATAATTAACTAAATTAAGTAGATCATGCTTAAATTTAATTAAAAAAATTATAAAAAATATTGATTAGATTTTTTTTTACAAGAATTCTTCTATAAATATCTTAATTCTCAAAAAGCTTATGATTATTTTATATTATTTCTAATAGCATTCTTTAATTAAGGATTAATTTATTAAATTTATGTTATAATTATTTTTAAAATCACTAAAGATGAGATGAATAAAGATCTAATTTATCAAAACTTAATTAGTGGGGTGTACTTAGGAAAACGGATGTAAAAAAAACAAAAAATTTAGGTGTAAATAGCCTCATTTTATATATTCATATTAAAAAGTTATCCTTATATACACACTTTAAAAAAAATATATAAAATGAATAATAATATACTTCATGGTTTTAATTTATATCTCAAGTGACTCTGATAAACATATTTGTGAAACTATATCACTTGTGACATTGATCTGATATCTATATAACATTTATATATACACTAAACCACATCACTAAAGATGTAAAATTTTTGATAAAATTTTGAGATTTATTCTGTTATTCATATAAAAGTAACTTTCTTCATTTAAAACTAAAATAATAATGTGTGTTCTAAAAGTATTATTTTAATTTTTTAAAATAAGAGATAAAAATACACAAAAGATTGTTAAAAAAAAAAAAAAAAAAAAAACCCTTCAAGTGTGTATTTAATCAAGAGTACCCTAAGCTAAAANAAATATTTTTAAAAAAAAAAAAAAAAAAAAACCCTTCAAGTGTGTATTTAATCAAGAGTACCCTAAGCTAAAACAATGATATTATTTTGTTTGCGAGAGAATTGACAACTAACAAATGCAGAAAATTCCAAAATCCCCAATCCCACAAGGCTCATCTTCCATGTTACGTGCCAGGTTGTGTTCAATATTCGAGACTAGTGTCCCCATAAGACTCTCTTCGAAATATTATTTTAAACACAACTAGTTCTCACTTCTCCATCTATAAAACCCTAGCCCACTTCACGGTATTGCACCCAACAACCCTACTTCACAAGCCATTCAATAACTTAAGCTAGTCTTTGTCTTCGATCAGATATGGCAAAGGCCCTTGCATCAACTGCCCTTCTCCTTTCCCTCAACCTCCTCTTCTTCACTTTGGTCAGCTCTACCTATGTCCCTTGCCCACCACCAGGAAAGAAGCCACCTGCACCCCAGCCCAGTTGCCCTAGGGATGCCCTAAAGTTGGGTGTATGTGCTAACGTGTTGAAAGATTTGTTAAACCTTGTTGTTGGAACCCCACCAAAGACCCCTTGTTGCAGCCTTATTGAGGGTTTGGTTGATCTTGAAGCAGCCGTTTGCCTTTGCACTGCCATTAAAGCCAATATCTTGGGCATTAACCTGAACGTGCCTGTTTCTTTGAGCTTGTTGCTCAATTATTGTGGAAAGGGAGTCCCTAAGGGCTTCCAATGCGCCTAAATTAAGAATCAGCTCCGTTTATCCCCCATCAATTTGTTACTTGTTATTTTTCACGTTACATTCTTCATTTCATAGCATATTTCATGCCTGCTGTTTGGAGTATATATTGTTTATTGGTACATTCCATAAACGATCTTTAATAAATTTAGTGTGCTTCTACTGTTTTGATTGTTCATCTACAGCTTGTAGATTGTTTCTTAATAAAAGTCATTGCTACACTTTAATTCAATTTTAATATTTCTCACACTATGGATGGAATAAAGTTGGTTTTAGATTTGGTTGCATTAAACCCTAGCTTTTCAATATCCTTAAAGTTGAACTACGATTTGTTTTGATGAATAAAAAACGTATGTTTCGTTGAGAGAAATTCATATTTCAGTGAAGATATATATGATTCCTACTTTATAAATTTTTACATATATTATTACAGAAAATCAGTATCAGCTAGCCACTACACAATTGTAAGTAAGTACAGACGAAACCGAGTTAAAATTATTATATGAGATTGTTAGGATCAGCTGAATGCTCTTCGGCTCATTGTTGAAAATTATTTTCTCTTCACCCAATAGTATTGCTCAAAATCTGATAAGGAAGAGCGATTGAGGACAATTTTGAATATTTCAATATGGAATCATGACTGTATGGTACGTGAAGAAGCAAAATTAGTTAATATTATTCATTACTATTCCAATAGATACAAAAAATTGCTTAATCTAAGAACATCAAGGAACATGTTATATTAAAAATATCTTTCATGCCCTTTGGTCAACATTCACTCAATAATTTCCAATTCTGGGGATTATTCTACTAGTTGAGGGATTTAGGTTATGTTCATCAAATTGTCATCTGACAAGTTTCATCACAATATATTCAGCGATATAATAAATTTATTCATGGATTGTCATTATTGCAAGAAAGAGTACAATTGAGCATGCAGATTGATGGAAAAATCCAAATCTGCTCAATAAAGCTGTAGCAGCCCTTTAATTTGTCGGATTTGGAGGACATGGGTTCGCATTGTTCTCTTTAAATAATTGAAGTGGACTCACACAGGGTTAATTAATACTTATTCCAATTTGGACTTAAGAGGGTCGTGTTTCATCATTAATAACAATATCATTAATTTAATTCTAAAATCTAACACGGGTGTATACTGATCCGATCATGAGGATAGACTATCTAGTCTCTATCATGACACTATGTCGCACCGAACAGCTGTCTTGTTAAATCTTAGCTTCTTTACTTACGTAGCTTTTGGTGGAAAATATTTTCATATATATATATATATATCAGTATCGAAAAAATCTGTTACGTCAATATTCATGAAAGCTTAGCTTTGTGTGCATGATTAGAATAAAATTTTGCTGGACCCTTACATGAAAGAATTTGGTAGGGAAAGAAAATGAATGTCTTTCCAACTCGCAAATCAATGTCCTTACTCGAAAGAGAGTTTTGATTTGATTGTACACTAATTTCTGAGAAATATTTTGAGGTTGATTTTTGTGAATGACTCATGATATCGGTAGAGGGGAGATTCTCCCGGCACACAAGGTGGTGACTCGATGAGTACAATATCGTTTAATATATATATATATATAGAAAAAGGGAGATTCTTTCTGAGTTACTTGTACAAATTAACAGTGGACATCATGCAGCGAAAAATTCTCAACACCCCTGCAATAATTAAAGGATGGATGATGATGTATATGCATGCTAAAGCTATCATGCCATACAACAAAATGGAGTGAGGAATTTCAAAAACCAGAGAATCAAGCATCTGTGTTTTCCTGAAAAATGTGCTTAGTTTCTTTATTTTCAAGATCAGATCATCTTGGAATAAATTCCTCCTAGATATTAGATACATGTTCTCCAACCAGTTAGTTGATATTTCGTAATGGAATTAAATATGGAATTGTACTCTGAAATTGTTTAGCAACTGGCCTCTCTTGATTCCTTTCCCACATGATGTGTGACTCAATTATATGTCTTGTATAAACCATTTTAGAATATTTGTAACACTATGTAGTTTACATGAGGTTTAATTGGATAATTTATGGAACCGAAACTAACAAAAAGAGAAAAGAAATTAATAGATGATATCTGCTTTCTTATTAAACTTCCAATACCCGATATTACACTTTAATTAGCAACCCGATATATTTCATGAGATCCGAATGTATTCATATAGCTTGCACATAGAATGTTCTTGGATTTAAAATTCTTGACCTCTGCTAGCATATAATATAATCCGATTAGCAGTGTTGTGTATGATAACCAGAAAAGCAAAATATATATACAACTATGAAATTAATTCTTTCTTCATTCTTATAAACTGACATGGCCACATGGGCAGATAGGCGCAGAGTCTGTTTTTCCATAATGCATTCTTGTCAGTTAAAAGACCAGACTTGATGAAAAAGTTAATTTCAGTTCAATGATTTGATGCTTAACCAGCATTATTGCATTAGATAATATAAATTAATTAGAAACTTAATAGAGCGAACTAAAAGCTTGGCTCAGACAAGTTTGGAGAAAGTACACTGTAAATAATATATTCTCATGAGGAGATCACCTTGCAGAAAACAAATTAAAATGAATTGGAACTTTACCATTCAAGCCAACTCCACGCTTAGCAGACCTTACAGTCATTGTAGTAGTAGGAGATATGAATTTTAGTTCTAAGAAGTAAGAAGACAATTAATAGTTTCTACCTTGCCAGAGTTGGCCAGCTTGATCAGTCATGTCACTACCAAAACAGCGCACGTCAATGTACTATATGAAAATGCCACGTCAAGTCAAAGGTCACGAGCGACACAGAAAGGTGGCACATGCATGCATGAGAAAGCGCCAAACTCGTGCAAAATCCTTCTAGATTTTTCCTCTTTCTTTTCTCGGTGGCCATTGCAAATCATCCCTCAAGACATTTTTACCTTAATTATTTTTCCTTTTTTTTTTGCCCTATTGTGTATGTAACGTGTGAAAGTAATAAGCTTTTAGTCACTCCTCTACGATAAGTTAAATTCTTTTCAATTATAATATTCTATTGTTTTCATCATTTTGACTACACAGAAACAATGATGCTGATCCTCTATCTTTTGTTTTATTCCATTTTTGAATTTCCGTGGAAAGACAGAGAAGGAAAATAAAAAGAAACACTCCACCTAAATCAATACAATAAAAAGATATAATATTTGAAGGAGAAACGTTACTCTTTTAACTCTCGTTAAAGAGATAATATTTGAAGAAGAGACATTACTTCTTTAACTCTCGTTAATTAAAATTAAAGAAAAAAGAGATCATATTTGAATAAGAAATACTATTCCTTTAATTCTCTTTAATTAAAATTAATGAAATAAAAAGGCTTATATAGTGGACATATCATAATTCTACTCAACTAATGAGACTTAAAACTTAGTAATATTAAAACAAACCAAATAACTAAGCCTAATTGAAATTAAATTAGAACTCACTAAATCCATATTCAACTTAACCTGGATTTATCTAATAACTTAGACTTTTAGTCTAACAAATATGCTTGGTTTAATTTTCAACATTCCCCCTGAAACCAAGATCTAACCATATCATGAAAGCAATGTAGGGTTTTCTCACAAAACATAATAACCATAACCATGGATGATCTCCATTTTTTTTGAATGCTACTGCTACATCTTAGAAAGTATTACCCAAATATAGGTAGTCTTAATTATAGTCCATAGTGAGTCCAAGTATCGTATCTATAGGGAGATTATTATCAAGATCAAATGGTCTTTATCTCAATGTCTAGGATCCAAAATAAAGGAAAGGTAGATGAAGTGTTGGTTGATTTTAGAGATGAAATTTACCAAGTATGAAATTAAGTTCAAGTAAAAAGAACACTGAGGCGTTAGAGATCCACACCCATTAGAATTGTAAAAAATATTTTTTGATCCTTTTTATTACTCAATTGAGATGAACTAAAGAGTTATCTCAATCAGAAGATGAAAACATTTTTAGTTCAAGAAAATATTNTTTTCTAAAATAGAAAAGTGTAAGAAAAATAATTACCATTTAATGGTTTGATGACAACATTTGGAGAAATATATTCTTGATTTGTAAAAGAACTTTTCAAGTATTCAATGTGCCAATAAGTCTACAATGAATTAAAGCTTTTAACAAAACAAAACAACTCTAAAAATATTTATTTAAAACTTTGGAAGGAAATAACATTGAAGAACAAAATCAGATCAATAACAAAACTACAACCAAATGAGTGTTTCACTCTTAACCTTAGTTAAGAGTTTAGAAAGACATATTACAACTAGAAAAGATACTACAAATGTAACTAAACTCTCTAGAACTGAAGTATGTCCTTTAAATGAATCAATGGTCTCCTTTTATAGATAAATAGGAGAGGACATTCAATAAATTGGTATAATAATTCATTTATGGCCACCCACCATTCTATCAATTTGTAATAACTTTTTGATCAACTTGTATATTGAATTTAATAAAGTGTCCAGCAGATAAGTTGTAGATAATTATCTTATCTTTTCATACCCTCTTGAATCATATCATTTGGATATGTATTTTGAGAGATATGATCCTGGATATCTAAATATATCAAGTTGTAATTCATTTTTGTCCACCCACCACTTCATCAAATTGTAAGAACTTTTTGATCAACATGTACACTGAATTTGAGAAATTGTCCAATAGACAAGTTGTAGATAATTATCGTATCATTTCAGATCATCTTGAACCATGTCATTTGGATTTATAATTAGAGAGATATGGCCCCGGAAGTCCAAGTATAATAGGCTGAGCATATGAAATTATAGTTTCTGTTGCAACCTATTTTTGACCCATTAAACATTGGATTTGGGCTTCGATTATTCTCCAAGTTTGTGGAGATATTTGTTAAGTTTTTATAGGTACAAGATTTGCATTAATTGGGCTTCTGGATTGAAAGTTATATTGATTTTACGTGGCCTGCATCAAAATAACCAAAAATGAAAATTTAAGTATAAACATGATAATTTAAACTCTTAATAAATGTACACTTTTAAGTGTTAATCAGCTACCTATCTCGATCTCTTGCTTCTCCCCTATCTTTATTCCTTGCATCCATTCTTTTATGAATGGCTTCCCAAACCGCATTAGCCTTTTCATTATACATCTTGAATCAATTTTGGGAGTAGAAAAAGATTTTGAAAATTTAAAGAATTTAATTAGGAGTGTTAATATTGTGGCAATGGCCAATGCCAATACAGTTCAAGGCAGTCAAGTCTCACGGCTACCAGTTACTATTGGAAAATTTTACTTGGAAGTACATGTTGAAGATATCAAGATTTAAAATATATAAAATAAATCATAACACAAAAGAAATACCATAAGTTCGGCAGAACTTGCCCACATCCGCGGATGAGAAAGAAATCTACTAGTTAACCCAAAATAATAATAATAATAATAATAAGTGTACACCAATATTCACTTTGATATCTTTGGTGTTTAATCAACTCACTCTTATTTCATCCCTATAGATACATATTTTTCTTCCCTATAAGAGATTACCTATTATATAACCGCTCACTATCTAACCCTCTCTCATTAACTAAATTTGACATTTAATAGTTATATTTATAGTTAGATGTAGGGATCTTGTATTTCTACTAGAAGTAAAATTCATAATCCTTTTATAAATCTAATTCCATATATTTTTTTTTTTTCCTACTTCATTAAGAAGTCAAATCACATAAGAAATAGAGCCAAAATCTCAACAAGAACAAATACGTCAATTTCTATCTCTGTAAAGTATATTGATTTATCAAGGAAAAACTAGAAATAGAAACAAGAAGAATGCGAGACATTTTAGTGTAATGCTGGTTTCATTAACCAGATGTTAACATTATTATTTGAGTTACAATAACTAGCGTAATTCTGTTGTCGTGATCATGGGGAAAGCTCTCCAATTAATCCTGAGAAAGATACCTGTCAATCTTAATTATTTGCTTCAATTTTGAGCTGATATATACTTCTTGTGTCGAGTTGGGGCATGAAGGAATTAAAAACTTAAAGTTCTTATTATGTTTTTAATTAAATACACGTTGGATAGCGTTTTTATTAACAAATTATAAATATATGTTTAGTGCTTAGGTTTATTTAGTAGCCAAAAGATAGGTAATTTTTTTTTTTAATAGCTGTAAAAGATCTACAATAAGCAAGCAAACAAGCACAAATTTTTGGATAAAAACTCTCTACTTCTCTATCTCTACCTATATAAATTATTTATTTGTAAAGAAAATTATTTATATACCAAACCCATATAAAGTCTTCCACTTCGCATCACAAGCTAGCTCCATTTAAAGAAAATATACGTAGGGTAGCGCTCACAGGGTTGTTATATATAAGAAAAATGCCAACACAATTAAACAAAAACTGAAAAAACAAAATCAAAAGAAAACAGAGTTCACATGGGTACTTGGTGATGAAAGAAGCTTAAAGATAAGTAGTACGTATGTCCTTGTCTGTGTGTAACCTAATTCCTATCTGGCTTGATTCAGTCTGCCATGCACCTTTCCCTACTACCATCCAACTTAAATTATTATAGATGATGGACAAGTATAAACACGCCATGCTTTGCCTGCAAAATCACTCTCACTGAGCTTGCTTTAAGAAAATAAACTTGTAATAGCACTGCCATTAAAACAAGTATATGCGTAGTTATAGCAAACAAACAACGAGATGAAGTCATGGAAATCTGTGAAATTTAATTGCTTCTGAAATCGAACTTCACGGATTGATCTGAACCAAAATCACGGACTGAATCTTGAAATTTGCAATACACCAACGTCATTCCAATTTCTCAATTAAATTTCGCAGTAACATTCTTGGAATTCTCGATGCATACTTTCATGTTTTTATTCAAATTGCTATGTTAGTAGTACAACTTGTAGATAGTAGTTTTCCGTTCTATATGATGGAGAAGCCCAAGTCACGGGTTGCACATAAAAATCAGCTCTATATAAATCATAACAGGAAGCTCATGAAAATGCAAGAAGAATAAGTAGCAAGTGACCTTTTGAGAAACCCTAAAGCATGGGTTCAAAGGTTACAGCTATGTTTTTCATCTTCATGATTTTCATGTTAATATCATTGCCGCCAATATATGCTTGTGTTCCTTGTAGGCAGCCAAACCCTCCACATGAACCACCGTACCACCGCCCAAATCCTCCATCAACCCACCCTAAACTTCCCCACCCAAATCCTCCATCAACCCACCCTAAACTTCCCCACCCAAATCCTCCCAGCACCAAACACCCACCACATCATGGTGGCCACCCACCATCAACAAGGCCTCCAGTCATCTCTCCTCCAATAATTTTTCCTCCACCACCTGTAATAATACCTCCTATAACAAACCCTCCTGTTATTACACCTCCTATCACTAACCCTCCAGTGATATCACCTCCTATTATAAATCCTCCAGTCACTATCCCACCACCTTATTCTCCTAATCCTCCTGGTGGTGGCGGTGGCGGTGGCGGCGGCGGAGGTGGTGGCGGTGGCGGTGGAGGTGGCAATGTTCCTGGAATCAGCCCTCCACCTCCAACTCAACCAACTTGTCCCATAAACGCTCTTAAGCTAGGGCTTTGTGTGGATGTGCTTGGAGGTTTGGTGCATGTAGGGCTAGGGGATCCAGTTCAGAATATTTGCTGCCCAGTACTGAACGGGTTGTTAGAGCTTGAAGCAGCCATTTGTCTTTGCACCACTCTAAGGCTGAAGCTTCTTAACCTGAACATATTCGTCCCTATTGCTCTCCAGGTCTTAATAACTTGTGGAAAGACTCCTCCGGCAGGTTTCGTATGTCCTCCTCTTAATTAAGTGTAGTGCATTAATTGTAATAAGTCATAGATATGGCCTTAGCTTACTGTTACGATTTGGTTATTGTTGTGTCTTTCGTTGGAGTATGTGCTTTTGTTGGATTCTGGTGGTATAACTGAGGAGAATGTCTAAATTTATTTTTAGTGCTGTTATTCACTGTTAATAAATCTCTTATTTTCTTTCTCTCCCTCTTTTTCGTCAAATATTAATATAAGACAGAACGTACATTCCAAATGATAATACTATGGTTTCTTCTGAGGTCACTTGGAGTTCCTTTCCGATCCATACAAGGAGAGGCTTTTACTTTTCTTAATTGTCGACCACTATTGCATATAATTTATAGTCATCGTAATGCATGGACATATTGTAAATATTAATAGGTAAACTAGCTCAATTCTTATAGTGAAAACTATTATATGATTATAAGCAAATTGTAGACGTCCTAAGCAGTGATGAGGTTTGGAGTGAATTTTAATCCGTTTTATTATAATGGAAGTACAAAGAATATATACATACCCTTTATTGGTAAAAGATGGAAATAGTTGCAAGGAATAAGAATAGTTCAAGACACGAGAGGCTCTTTGCTTGTGTCTTTTTATAAAGAGAGAATCAGAGCAAAAACGCATTAATTTTCTGCCTAATTAATTAATAATATATAGTAATAATTATAATAAAAGAATTTTGAATTAAAATTAGGAAGCAAGGACGAAGCTTTTCAAAGACTAAAGGGGGCCAAAGAAAAAAAAAGATATATGATTTACTAATTATAAGAATTAAAAAAATATATATATACACTTGAATAGTTACTTGACCCTCCAAAAATTAGACCCAAGCTCTGTTACTCTTAGCAAGTCAATAATGGAGCCCAAGAACGGGTTCACTTGAAGATGCTAAGTACTGTGGCATTTTACGTGGATCTCAGACTGGCCTCATTTTAGTTATAATAAATTTAACAAATACGACAAATTATAATTAGGGTATTCAATAATTATCCTCTGGAGTTTCTTCACTTCATCAGTCAGCATTGCAACTATATTAACAAGAATCTATAAAGAGATGCGATTCCCTGGTTTATATATATATATATATANTATATATATATAATGAGCCTGAAAGTGATAAAGCCAAAGATGGTTCACGAGAGTGAAGATATATATGGTACGTAGCACGTACTTCAACAGAGAGCATCCAGTTACTATTGAAAGAAAAAACAAAAAAAGTAAATTGAATCAACCTCTTTCGGTTTTTATTAGAATTACAATTATTTTTCCATAATTTTCCAACCTACGTCCAGTTAATAAAAAGATGATTTGAAGTGACTTTTAGTTAAGAATTAATCACATTGTAAAAAAGAGAAGAAATTAAATAAAAGAAAATTAGCATCTTCCACGGTTCCACCTTGTTGCTTACACACTTGGAAGGGTGATCGAATCACTCACGTACACATGCACAAAAATACTTGCCACTGGAGTATTAATTACGTACTCTAATTAAATATTTATGACGATAAACAATGATAAATATCCGTCATAATTAACAAGTGAGCTTGATTTAGGGTTATGTATGATACGTGAAAGTTTTCATATTGATTTACAATTAATATCTACCATATTTCGTAGCTTTTTTTATTTAACCCTCGTTAATTTCCTGGAATTGAAATAGCACCATAAAAATATTAAAAAATATAAGAAAATAAATATAAGGTAAAAAGTATATTCAGAATCAAAAGAAAGAGCAATAAAAAGTTACCCTAAGAAACAAGAAGCTTAGTCCTAAAAGAGCTAAATCCCTTCAAAATTCAATCAGTACATGAAGAAAACCCTCTTGTTTAGAATTCAGAAAAGAAAGAGACACAATCCGTAAATCATAATGGAGGAGTCGAATCGCTGGCAGACATGTGGATGTCACTAATTCTGAAAGAATATATATCATGATGTACAATATGAATGAGAATCTGACACTCTATTGCCTTTGTGAAAGTAAATATTGATTATATATGCTTACCACTCATTAATAATGACAATATATCATGTACAATATATGCCAATACCATAATTCTAGTTTTGGTTTTAACACAGAATTCAACGAACAACTTATTCATAGTCAATTAGATACATAAAATCTGCATCTATAACATAGTTGAGGAAGGATTCCTAACGTCATTATCCTAGCTATTTCTCAGATTGTTTGTCATATATGTGCCTCCTAATGAGTCCATTCGCTAGTGCAAGAGTTAAACGTAAATGGATTGTGTATTACGGACAAGTGTCTTGCCCCCTATCCTTTATGTGTCTTTTTCATTTTGTGCAGGTACTGACGCCAATGTCTTTCATATGCTTCGAAGCCCTGGTAGTCAAGTGACCCTGATGCCATATGTTTCTCCATATCATCTTTGCGATATGAGTTTAACTTCCACGTGGGCGCAGCGGATATATGGATATGTTAATTAACGTTGATAGTCTGCAAGTTAGTCATTTTTTTCTGCCTTTGGGATTTGTTTTTAAACCTTGTTTAATTCAAAATTAAAGCTTTTATTTTTATTTTGGTTGGTTTCTTAATTTAATGGGTTTTTGATATATGGTTATTAGACTTCAAATTTCATTGCTTTACGTATTAATATTAAAAAATGAAAAACAAAACTTAACATGAGCTCCATAAAAAATTAGGAAAATAAATTAGAACAATAAGATAAATAAATCTTACAAAGAAAGGGAAGGAAATATGATAAATATTTTTTTTTCTAAATTATTAAATTATAATTTTGTCTTTCTTATCACAAACTTTTCTAGTCCAGCTAAGTTTTACTTATTTTGTTACATGATGGGTAAAGAACCGCTAAACCACAGTAACAGTAGCCAAGTCCGCAACTCCTTTGGAAAGTCTTCTACTTAAAGCAATAAGATCCAACTCAATACTGTTTTCGTTAGCTACAAGGGTTTTTCCTCATCATTATTGCAGGGAAGAAACTGTTCAACTCTTTCAAATGGTCACAATACTATGATTTATTTCATGAATG
>JANKKC010002667.1:0-20238 GCA_026225755.1 Bursera bipinnata
AGAATAGAGGGTAAGATTTCTTGCGCTGGTACGCAGCGTGGTTAGGTAATGACTAGTAGCTGAGGTAGGGCCCAAATCAAAGTATAAAAAAGTAATTAAAGTAATCAGAATATTAAAAAAGTATGCAGCGTGGTGAGGACTAATATATCATATTATTTTTGTCTTTAAAGTAATTAAAAAAATATTAAAAAGTTGTCTATATGATTAAAGTAGTCGTCTTTTTATATTTCAGAAAATAGATTCTTATCTTCATGATAAACGTGTGGTTTGATATTATCTTATCTCCATGGAGACCTTTTTAATTTCTAATTGATATATGCGTATACCCAGTCTTAATAAAAGCAGTGGCCCCTCATTTATTCCAGCTTTTGCCATGATCAGACACAAGAGATGATCCTGTCTTCAGGGGTCCACTCGGGTCAAATAATCCCACTTTCACTTTTGTTTTTTTTTTTTTTTTTTACCGAATTGATTATTTGATCATTTTGCGAGTTTGCTATCCTTAATTCTCTAAGTAATTGAAAGGAAAAGTTTTGCTAATTGGTCTCAAGAGATCAAGTTATTGAATTGTAATTGTTGGATTTGAATGAGTGTATTTTTTGTATTGTTGAACGGTTGCAAAAAGTAATATCATTTACTTTAATTTTGTCATGTCAATCTCAATAAATTATATTATGCGTATTATAGTAATAAAATTTAGTTTAAGAAAAAAAGTTTTCATCAAATTTACTGTCCTAGCCCACAAATTTATACCACCTATGAAATCCTCTTCGTTTCATGTAATTAGATGAAAAATACAACCGATTTTAAGGTATAATAAATTCGACAAAATCATGTGAAAATCATAAAAATAAAAGTTTCTTCATTCATAATAGACAACACCACTGAATATTATCATCTCTGATTCTTGTTACTTTTTTTTTTTAATTTCCTTTTATGTGAAAATGATGAATCTACAAAGAAATCACTCCCATTTTCAATTGAGCAAATGAACAATAATGTAAAAAATTAATATGAAAATCATTTTATGAGAATAGCGATAAATATACAAACCAAAGTCTAAGAATAAGTTTACATGAAGAAATACATACACTGAAAACAACACATCACGTGCACACTTACAATTATCTCATAATAAGTGTTGTGGAATAAACTAATTTAAAAATTGAATAACATGCTCGAGAAGGCATGAGTTATAATATTATAAGAGTTTCCTCGTAAGAATGCCCGTGAATCTAATCAATTACTCTTCAGGCTTCGTGAGCAGCCATACATATATATTGACCTACAATGTATACTTTATCTAATTTATTCTTTCTCCTCTTTATCATAAGGTTCACGTCTCACCAATGAATCTATATTCACTTTATTAACGATTAACGACGGGATCTATTATCACTTTTTGTATTTCTATAAAAATTTATAGTGGACACAAATTCTCCTAATCTATGTCCTACTATACGACCATTATGGGGATAATGGTAGATGCCCTTATCAGAGAAACCAATTAATTAAGCTGTTCATGGACATCATCACTCACTCAATATGATCATCTACATTTGAACTACATATTCGATAGGACAACAATGTCCATGAAATGTTAAAATTCTTAAAGATACCTTCAAAGTTTTTATTTTAAATATTTATTATACTATACTATTCTATCAATTTTTTAAAAATATTTATTATACTATACTTTTCTCTTTATAGTTAAAAGCTTGTAACAACTTATCAATAAAAAAACACTTTTGAAATTATCAATTAAACAATCTAGAGTGATTTTTAAATTGGCAACTAATCGCCCTAATAACTTTTTGATGCAATCTCGGCTTTTAGGTATCAGATCTAGTTAAAGAAGTAATATTCCATTTGAAGATTAAAAGAGAATTGAAAAAGTGATTTATGGGCTTAGCCCAATTTAAATTTGCCGGACCTCTTGACATGAAGAATGTTGGTTGGACATTCTAGAAGGCCCAATAGGCCTACACAACATGGCCTTTCTAGTATAATTTAGAATTTTCGGCTTGCATGTTTTGGGCTTTTCATTGAAACGGGTCAACAAATAGAGGTGGCCGAATCTATACACAAATATTAGGATATTTTAACTATAAGAATAACTTTAATATTGAAATCTCTAATAAAATATGATAAAAAATATAAATTTAACTTTAATCTTTAAAGTCTATTTATACAAACTTATTTCATAAAACTTATGACACAACATTATTTAATGGATCGAAATCACAAGTTTTTTTTTTTTAAAAGGTTGGTTATTTTTGTAATCCACAAAAATAAAACATGTTTATCAATCATAATACGTAAATTATCGTAGTAGTATTTCACAATAAGGATCTCTTTGACAATGCTATTTGGTTTCCTAGAAATAAAACATGCAATGTAGTATAAATCAGCATTGCCTGTACTTTTTGGACATTAAAAAAAAAGACATAATTAAACACAAAAATGACAAGAAATTTATTATATATTTGTAGCATGACCAGATAATTTACGGATTTCCCAAAAGATGGATTAAAAACAAAGGATAAGGCAGCTAAAGAAGAAGCCCTTTGAGTTGCTCTTCCCTGATTGGAACTGAACTTATCCTAGTCAACAACAACCTAGCTATTGACCTAGTAAGTACACAACTAAATCCTAAATCACATAATCATTAAACACAAGATCTAAAACATTCTTTTGTACATTCAAACCGAACAACTCCCGAATCTAGATTCTGAACAATCAGCAACATTTTCTGAAACTAGAAAAAAGAGTCCAAATACTCAGAACTAGCCCAATCCATACCAGAAGTTTTCAATATAAAATGAGTACTATGGAAACATAAATTTCCATCAGGCCCTCTGTTTTCAATTTCTTTAACATCAGAAACAATACATCAATTGTAAATTTCACATAAATATTATAAAAGTTTATATAAAAATTATAAACAACTATAAAAAACTTGTAAAAAAATATAAATATAAACGGTTATTTATGAGTCTTTACTTCTTTTTTTATAAACGTTTACAACTTTTATATAAATAGAAAATAGAAATATGTAAGGAATTTCCTATTTCTACTAAACGCTATCATCTAACTAGAAATTACCTATTTTAAATATGCAAGGAATTTGAAACCTAAAGTCGACGCTATTCAAGAGGAAGAAACTCAGTTCTTTTTAGCTACTCTGAAGCTTACAAGTTACATATAGTAAAAATAAAATACCATATGAATTAATGAATTTATTTTATTCATATATACAATCTAATATGGTATAGTGCGTACATTGATTATAATTTTTTAGTAAAATTACATAGCTTCATTATAGCAACTATATATTTCTCTAATTTAATGTGTCTTCTCTATGTCCAGTGATGACTCTTCCTCTTCTTCCTGTATTTATTTATAATTGTTATTGTTGGAGCTTTCTTGAACTTTTAATTTATATCATATGTAATGGCGTAACAAAAAATTATTTTGAGGCAAACTAAAGAAAGTTTAAAAATATATGTAACAAAATTTCCTTAATATGTTAATAGTAGAAAACATAAACAAATGTTATTAATTATTTTATACGTAAATTGTTTTATTTTTTTATAATATTTTATGTTAAATATGAAGTATTATCTTTTGTTCATTTGAATTTTTTTATTAAAATCTAACCTAACAATTCATAACATTTAAAATGTTATAAAATGAATAACAATAATTCAACTTCACTAAGGAAAAAATTAATTTATAGATTGTATTTTATGTATATATAAATATTAATGTATAACTTATATCATATGAATTATATGATTAATTTTTCTATGGTTGGGCTATTTGCACCCAAATAATTACTTTGAACACTTATTGTTTTTTATACACCCGTTTTAAAGATTCAAAAATCTACTTTTTACTTTTATTATTGCTTATAGTTTTAACTTTTATGTATTAAATTTATCACCCACTTGATACTATATCATTTTATATACAAACTTTAAAAACATAGCATTACTCATTTCTAAAATATTAATAAACGCATGCGTGAAATGTAACCGTTCATCTTTGATCCATAAAGGAAAAAATTGTATTTTTTGTCTTAAAATAATCAACAAAAATCACTTTTGTCGATAGATTTAGTTAATTTAAACTAAAATTGAAATTGCAAAAAATGTTAAGGGAGATGGACTTAGGCTGTGCCAAGATTCTAAAATTAAAGAAGGATAATTTTGGGCTCTTACTTCTTCAGTGAAATATAAGAGTTGATCTCTATCATGTGATTTCAAAAGCAAGGTATGGTTTTCATTTGCTAGAGATTGTTAACTCAAGTCCACGGGCAAGATCCTGAATTTGATCTCAACGTACTCTTTGATATATTTTAATGTTTTAAATTCGAAATATTTGAAGTTACATATAACCGTTATGTGTTTATTTACAAATTACAGAACAAGGTGAAAGAACCCAACTTTTGGAGATTAATTAAATGGTTAGCGCACCTGGTTCGCTCATTCTGTTAGCTAATGCTGTAGACGATGAGATGCTCAAAGCCCCAAGCATGAATACTTGAGGTGCATAAATTACTGATATATATTCAGGGATGAGTAATTATCAATCACCACCCCTATTTTTTGCTTAAATTTCACTCATATAAGACTTTTACCATTTTTTTCACCATCTTTAAATTTTCAAAAAATCTTTTCTCAATTTCTTCAGTTATATTTTTTGTTAGTCAACATTTGTTGACCTTCATATTTCAACAATTTTATCATTTTATCCCTACTAACAAATATAAAGAGAAGACTAACTTCTAAAACATAAAATTGAGTTAAATGATCAAATTACCCTTAAAATAAATATCAACATTTTTAACTACGAGCTGCAACATACAAATGGTATCTTATTCATATTTAGAAATGATGAATGATTTTTTTATACTTATTATATAATATTTTATTGACAATATTATTTTTCAAAACTTATATTTTGATAGTTTTTCTTTATTTTTATATAAATATTTTATCTTTACTAAATTATTAATATTTATAACATAATTATTTAGGAAAAAAATCTGGACCACCGATGATTAGGCATCATTACAGTATCACCCCTAAGTTTAAATTAATCATCATAAAACCTCTTGCTAATATATTTTTCATTGAAATATCAACTTTACCTCTATGCTAAATAACATTTACCACTTATGAGTTTACTAAAGAATTAATTAGCTTTCATGATTGGTAAAAACCGCTCCTATATTAATAGAGGGTTTTGTAAGGATTTATGAAACGTGTTGAAGGACAGTATAATAATATCTAACTACAAGGAAGTTATATATATATATTTTTTCTATTTAGAAATATAAGAAGACAGTTTACAATTACTAATTTGTCCTTTCATCTGTTGTTAACTAATAAAAAATATTACTGAAGGACCTTAGAAGAGATTTTTTGAAAACTTAGGGATGATGAAAAAGAAAAAGGGTTAAAAGTTTCATACGAGTGAAATTTAAACAAAAGGTAGTGGTGCTGGTTGATAATTACTTATTCAGGATTAATTAAATTGTTAGAGCAATTAATATTAAATAAAATCCCAATAATGGATTATTATTAGATTTTTTAAACAAAATGTGAAACATTATTGGCGCAAACTTACCTATTTAAGGTGCATTTTCACAAGGTTACACGTATAACATGTGCAACATTCCCATGTTACCCTTCTACGTCTTAGAGTTAACGTCAAAGGGTAAATTGTCATCATGTGAAATTTAATAAAGTTTTTGATAATTTGGCCATGCCACAGGGGTTTCATCAATTTACCTATTTTAAATCAACTATTATTTTTAAAATTCAATAACAATTATATATCCTTTAAATAAATTTAAATATCATTTTCAAAATTTATGCTTTAACTAAATATGATAATTATTACTTAAATATCAAATCCTTTTGAAAATAAAAACACAAAATTTTATAAAAAGAAAGTAATTCTGCTCTTTCTAAAATTTATCCAAATTTTATCAATATTTGACAAGATAAATAAACAATTTATGATTTATAGCAATACTCATAAATAAACACAAAATTAACTTCACAACATAATAATAAATTGTTTTTTTTTTTTTTTCAGATGAGTGTTCATTAAATTTCGTTTTGGGCTCGGTAATAAGGCTTATAACTATCTATCGTGTTCACTAATAAGGCTCATAATGGCAGCACTCTACAGATAGTTGGCAGTAGGAAGCACTGCGACATGGTTAGACAGGATCCTGTTGTTTCTGGGACAGGGAGGAACAGGTATGCAAGGGGCTATGCTACATTCGAGACTTACTTTCCCGACGCTCCTACTGCCTAGCCAGTCATCCGTTGCCGCATTTCGGTTCTTCATTATTGATAGAAAGTAAAGTGTTGATCATGTCTTGAAATTCTAAGTTATATATGCATGTAATAGTTTCGTTTTCAAATAAAAGTTTTGATGCCGATGGCACCTGAAGGGAGACAATGAAAAATAAGGTTGTACAAGTAACCATGAATCTGGTTAGATCGAAGATGAATAAAACCATGTTGTTGCTCTTGAGGATCTTGTCCACCTGGCACTCTTCCAGTCATCTTTATTTTCTTCGGACCCTTCTGTGTCATCATCATCACTAGACATTTACATAAAGCAGTAGGCATTGTATGTCAAGCAATGACCTTTCCAGTGATTCATCCATAAATTGAAGGACGATCTCTATGGAAGCTTGCAATTGCTACTTCATGGTTGCTTTCCAAAGATTGTTAGATCTACTAGCTCACTAAGCCTATTTTTTTTGTGACTCATATGTGAGGCAAAAAATGTTATTATAACAAAATTCATAAAATGGTTTTGACAAATATTCAGAAACCGAGAAACGGATCCTAGAAACTTCATGACAGAAATTAAGAGGTCCTGAAGAAAACCCATATACAATTTCTTTACTGCAGGTTCAATGGCAGCTTCAGTTGTAAAAACTTTTGCCCCATTCTAGTTCTTTTTGGCTAGCTTGAGCTATTCAGAACAGTAACCATGTATTTACGTTACCCAAAACTGGAGGCAATCAACTCTTCCAGAAACATTTTCCCATTTCTCATCATAAGCGCATTCTTTTGTTCCTCCTCACCTGATTACTTCTTTGTTCTCAGAAATCAACCCATCCACAAATCAGCCTTTGCAACATGCAACAACCTGCTAATTGCTATTATAAGAGTTACATGGACGAAATTAAAAATAATTTATTTGCAGAAGTTGCAGTGATTGGATGAACCTGTAAAAGTAGAAAGGATTGCAGCCTGCAGGGCTGAGTTGACCAGAGTCCAGGAGCTCTCCAATCCTCGCATTTCAATCTAGTAAACCACTCAGGTGCAAGTATCCCCTTGTGCCAGTCGTACTTTCTTTGTGATTTTCACCTTCTTGTATAGACCATCGGGAGAAATCAAACAATTTGGGAACATTGGTTTCACCGAATAGGAATCGAGATGTTGTATATATGGTGTGATAAATCTCAAAGCTTGCGCCTGAAAAATCCAACAAAGATATATGCAAATGCATTAATATCTATATTTGCAATCTTTAACTTATGTGATAAATACCATTCAAAGTGCTTTGATTCTATGATATAAAAAAGTATTATAAATTGTGTAAAGGCATGGTGTCATTCATCTTAACGCTTATTTCTTATTGTTTCAACCAACATATATATTGCTTTCAAACTATGCGACTGCATCATTTATCTGCCACAATAGCATCTGCTACTCTTTTTGCCTTCTGATAGATACATTTTATATTCTGTGACTTCTTCATTGAGTTGCACTCCTAACCCTCCTAGTGTCCCTTGTATCCAGAACGCCCGTTCAGGATTTTGTCGACTTGTCCTGTGCACTCTTCCCTCGTCTTTATTTTGTTTGGACCCTTATAGTGGCATTATTGTTGTAAACATGTATATTTCAGTATGCAAACTTGGTCATAGGAAAAATTTACAACTTTTTTTGCTTAATACATTGCATATCTATGATTCAATATCCATCTAAATGATTTCTTGTAGTGAAAGCATACTGCAGTGAGCAGAGACTAATGTGTTTTCTTAGATTTAGGCCCATAGTTGCCAGGCGTTTCATCTCTTTTCCAGAGTCATTGAATTTCAATTCTTAATCTATTGTTTATTTTATATCTGTGAACTGAGAACTACTGAAATTCAATCGCATATTTTCGGGCGGCCACATAGGAGGAAACACAGGAAATGGATGCTCTGGCTAAGGAAAATGGTTGAACTAAACATAGAAAAAGAAAGCGAGAGAAGGGTCTTGCATCATTTTGTCCTTATAGAAATTAGTGCACGTAATTACCTCATTACTTGCCCCAAAGAGTAAAGCCACCTTCTTCTGGAATGAGTTTCCTTGAACCTGTATCCATTCAGATATCTTCTCAGAACACAAACAAAAGAAGATGTTGAACATATATATAAATACATAAGTGAAAATTATTAAATAATAGAAAGTTGACCTGTAGGGTTAGATTCAAGCTACGAAAACTTTCTCGGCGCTTTAACTTATACCAAGTGTATGAAGATGATTCCACAATCAAAAGTTTCAACTGGTGCCACGATTAGTTTCTCAAAATCTGAAATTCCAGCCCAACAATTTTATTCCAAAGACTATTAAGAGTTTTCAACAATTCTCTTTATGGTGACCATTTTGTTCCTAAACCCTCTGAAACAATGTATTAGATATAAGACAATCTTTAAAAATCCTTACCATAAAGAATCATCCGACCACTATTTCTTTTTGATAGGAATAAAAGATCAGAAAAGGGTAAAGTTAATCTAGATAAGCTCAATATAATATAACAGCATAGGATTAAAATTGTTTAACATATAATCATCTGGACCATCAACAAACAAAATCCTTAGGCTGATTAACCAGTTTAGTTGAATATCCGTTTAGAATAAGTTCCAAAGAAAAATATACAATAATGTCAAGCTAGAATATGTTCCCAACAGGTACATCAGCAAAGCATGTGAAGTTAGTAAATGTTCACCACCGGGATATTTTAGGAAATCCAATGTCCCCCTTCTTTCGAAAGAACTTGTAGAAGGCCTGTTTTTTAGAGTGAGTTAGTGGCATATAGGATTTCTCAGAGGATTGGAGGTATGGCAAATCAACGATAATTTCCATGATGCATATTTTATTCATTGGCACCTTTACATAATTGTGTGATGATCCTATACTTACCAGCATTAAGTATTTCGAGTTTAAGCAAACACAATTTAAATTATAACAAAAGAAGTACTTATCACATGCCGCATCAACTTGCACTGCCTTATTGTTGTGAATGGAAGTTCCAGATATCCGTATGATTGCAATACTATCAGCTGTGCAAGTTTCATCCGTCATACCCTAGTCCTCCATGCAATTTTGTAACCAGTGCTCAATCCTCCCTATCAAGGATTTCAATCATATAAGCAAACTAGCATTACCCCTTAGTTTTAACTTAAGCATAGCATCATTGTGATCATAATTGACTCTTAATATACAAGGTGAAAATTGGTGCAAGTTTTATATAGAGTACCTTAAGGACCACCATAGGTTGACAAAAGTGCAACAATTCTTTCCAATGAAATATGCGACCCTGCCCCAAGCATCTATCATACACAGGTATTATATAGTCAAATTCCAAAACATGACTGAAGATAATATGATACCTGAACAGGTCTTCCCTTCAGTGAATTGCATATAATATTAGCTTACCGAGCAGCCGTCTTTTGGTCCTCCTGAATTGTATAATTACAAAATAACAAAGTGTTAACAATTTTGACCTTCAAAACAGTTTAGGAAAACTAAATGAAAAATTTAAATATTTTTATTCAAGGATCAAGAACAAAATGTAGAAGCTAGATTAAAAATTTAAAGGTACAGAACAATAAAGATGTTGCATAGATGATTGCAGCACCATAAAGTGAAGTTCTAAAATCTAACTTCATGGATTTCATTTCATCTAGTGTGGCAAGGATGTGTATCTCAAAAAAAAAAAAAAAATCCCCATAATTAATTTTCCTAATAAATGAAGAAGAAGAATTATACGAGAGAGATGGATTAATCATACCTAATTAATTGCTTGGTTTGATGATCTCCCAATCGAGTTCAATATTGGGGATATGGGCAATCTTCGGTCAATCTTCACCTTTTTCCGGTTCGCATCTTTCTATCAGTTTAGGACACCTCCGAATTGTTAATTTTCTCAGAGCATGGAGGCGATTCGTATTCTCCGGCAGAGTCGACAATTCTGGACAACCGTTAATATGAAGAACTTGAAGTGATTTGAGATCTTGAATTGACCCTGGTAGTGCCTTCAAATTCGAACAATCTTGAATATGCAAGGTCTCGATAGTGCCTTGAAGGAGACATTGCGGCAATTCCGCCAACTTTGGTAATTCGCTAATCCAAAGCATTCGAAGCGGAGGCCCTGTACTAGTGAGATCTTGATGATTATCTTCCCTTTCTGATTCTATGCACCAATTAAGAACAAGGCTTTCACAGTCACCCAAAAGCAGATTCTCCAATTTGCTTAAGTTTTTCATGTTACGTGGTAACGAAATTAGCTTTGGACAATCTTCAATTACTAATGTTTGAAGCAATCTGAGACGATCAATATCTTCAAACATATATTCTAAATTCTTACAACCACCAATTGCCAAAAACCAAAGCGAATTCAGACAGCCAATTCCATTGTTTGGCAGATATGTTTGTTTTGTGCTGAACATGAGCAATCTGAGATTAATTAGATACCTTATGTTTCTAGGCAACTCCTCTAATTCGTTGGATCCTAGAAGTAATAAAGCTCGCAAACTATGTAGCTTGAATATCGAGTTTGGTAGTTTCTTGATTTTGCAATCTTTATCTAAGAAAATACATCTTAAATGCTTCAAATTACCAATATTCTTTCTTTGCAATACTTGTATACTACATTCACCAGATAAAAATAGATATCGCAAGAGCTTCAAACTTGAGATGAATGATCCAACAGAAAGTGATTGACCAGTTACATTAGTCATGATAAAGGTTCTCACCTGATCAGCCGGTAACGAGATTAAAAGATCTAATTCACTCACATCAGCACTAGTAAATGTGAAATGTCGGATTATTTTGGGAATATGTTGACTTCTAGAGATCACGGATAAATGCTCACTTTGAATCAATGATATTCCTAGGTCATGCATAAGATCATGCATTTTAAAACTATACACTCTGTCATATATTATTTCATCAAAATCTTGAAAGAAAGATCTTGATGTCAATTCCTGCAGATATTGATGACCAATATTTTCTAAATCTTGATTTTCATCAAATGATCCAAGAAGCCCATGGGCCATCCAATATTGAATCAACATAATATTAGAGTATTCATAATCTTTTGGAAAAATAGAACAATAAGCAAAACATGATTTTAAGTAAGATGGCAAATGATCATAACTTAATTTTAGAGCATGTAAAATGTCATTTTGCTCCTGAGGTAATTTCCAAATCTCATCATCTCTGACATTTTTCCAATGTTGTTCATCTGTTGAAGAAAAGAGTAGGCTTCCTAATGTTCTCACTGCCAAAGGAATTCCTCCACATTTTCTCACAATTTCTTTCCCAATTTTCATTAGAGTGGGATGTTTTTGTTCCTGTCTCTTTTCAAATGCGCATTTAATAAATAAAGACAAGCATTCCACATAGGAAAGACCTCTTAAATTAAAGTTAGGCATAGTGCCCATAATTGAGGCAACTCTATGACTCCTTGTAGTGACTATGACTACACTTCCATAAGCACCTCCCATTAATAAAGTTTTCAATTCAACCCATCTACCACGAACTTCATTCCAAACATCGTCTAGGACAAGTAAGTATTTTTTATCATTCAAAATTTCTCGCAATTCAACCTGCAACTGGTTAACATCCGATTCAATATTTTTCTGTTTAGTTGCAGATTTAACAATTTTCATCAGCAACTGTTTTAGATCGAAACCCTCCGAAACACACACCCATATTTTTAAGTCAAAATGTTGGTCTACTCTCACATCATTGTACACTAATTTGGCAAAAGCAGTTTTTCCTAAACCTCCTATCCCAACAATTGTATGGACAGAGAGATTTTCACCATCTGTTGGGGAAGTTATTAGCTTTATGATCTCTTCTCTATCTTCATCTCTACCAATAATATCTGAAGCACATACAAAGGAGTGGGTTTCTCTCTCCCTAACTGGAGTATATTTGTTTACGATTCTCTCAGCAGTGAGGTTAAAAGCATCCTTCTCAGCTTTGATTTTATCTAATCTCTCTCTAATCTCCTTAATCTTATGGCCAACCTTAAAACGGAAAGCAACCGATTTTGGGGAAGAAAAGAAGTTGCGCACCTTCGTAATGGTCTCATGTTTTTCAATAACTTGCTTCCGCTGAGCTTCAGCCTCAATTTCATCCAGCACATCTTCTGCATCATAGCAGACCGCCTTAAGCTTTCCCAGCCAAAGTTTCACGCTTGGATTGTGAGCCTGTTGTTGGTCAGCAGCTGAGAGGACAGTTTTGATAGTGGTTAAGGTGTCGGCAAGCTCATGTATGTCATTTTTGACACTCCATGCCAAGCAAAGTTGTTGGTAAGCAAGAGATCCAAGCTTACCCAAGACTTTGTCAGCAATAACAGAGACAAATAATTCTGCCATATTTTTGGGGTGGAGGGAAGAAAGTTGCTAGTGGCCGCGCTCGTGAGTGCTGAACTGAGATTGTTGTATGAGGTAATGAGAAGTAGATGGTAAGACCAATATATATCATTTTTGTCTTAAAAGTAATTAAACTAAAGCTTTGAGAGTGGCTACATCTTGAACTTGATTAACGTTAAATTGTATTAAATAATAAATAAAATTGTAATGATTGCTTAGCTATACCAAGAATCCAAACTTGAAAAAGGTCAAAAGTTTTAAAAATTCAAGAAACCAGATGGATGGAGTAAAAAAAAAGGGTATTTTAAGATCTTTGCAGAAGCATCAACTAAATAATCTAGCTACGATTTTGGGTCATTGCTGGCAGAGGCACATGATATCGATCTGTCATCTTTCAAAATTTATTCCTATTTTCTTAAAAAAATAATCAAAGATCCCTTTTGTCGATAGATTACTTTGAACAAATCAAATTATACAGTTAACATCTATGATTTAAGGCTATATTTTAATAGTAAACACATGACTCTGAATCAAACTAGGAGTACTTTCACAGGCTGTAAGTCTTGCTGAATCTCCGCATAACCGAAAGCGGCAAAATAACCTGAAGTTTTGACTTTCTATTTTTATGTGTTTGGTCTGGTTGTTAGTTTGAGGCATTTATGCTTAGACAATCNCAATTTAGGATGTGTTCATAATACAACTCGAAAACAAATCACTTCTAGTTGATTTATGCTACCTGAGAACTAGTATCATCCATGAGCTGAAGACTGATGAATGTTTATGTGCTGATGACTGCATGTCTAGATGCATATCAAATATGATTGCAAATTATGAATATTCATACAAACTCTAATATACAACTTGATGCTCGTGGTTGCCTAAATAGAATCATTTAATTTTGATTTCAGCTAATTTTTTTGGTTACTTGGCATTGTTATTAATTTTAAATAATCACATTAAGTAGTTATGTTATCAAAATAAATTAACTACTATAATATTGGTAAGCTTTATTTTTTTTAAGTCGTGAGTTTCAAAACTCATGATATTTATTAGATTTGATTTTTTATGTGTAAAATAACTAAACTAGATATGTTTTTTGATATTTATTTAAATAAGAATCTGATTGACAGAATTATTGCAAGAGAGTAAATGAGACCTTTATGATTGACAAAGACTAATTTATCCTATAATGTCAATTTCAGTGATGTCTAAGAGATTTGATTTTAATTTTTTTAGGCATTGTTAAACTATCAAACACAAGATTCGTTTGCACATAATTAGTAACATTTTCTGAAACTAGAAAAACAGAGGCCACAATCCGAGAACTAACCCAATCCAAACCAGAATTTTTTAATATAAAGTGAGTAAGGTCATAACATAATTACCTTCAGGCCCTTTGTTTTCAATTTCTTTGACATCAGTAACAATACATACATCAATTGTAAATTTCATACATCTGTAAGGTACTCAGGTGCAAGAAATCCCCTTGACAAAATGACATCCCTGTCAGCTAATATGGATCTGGGAATACCATGGAGGCGGACAATCTCCCTGCAAAAAATGGTAGCAATGGATTTTGCAGTAANATGGATGAGATAATGGGATAAAATGTGAGTATTTGCTGAGGCGATCACCTTTTATGTGAGTTTCACCTTCTGGATTAGATTCAGATACTGAAAAGTCAAACAAGTAGGGAACATTGTTTCCGTATAATAAGATGTTCAAAGGTGTGATATCTCTAAAAAGAATCGGCCTGGAAAATTCAACATGGAGATATGAAATTGCATTAGCTATATCCAGTGCAATCTTTAACCTACAAGTTAATGGCAAAGGCTCGACACGGGGTTCGTAAATACGATCAGCCAGACTCCTATACTCCACAGATTCAGAAACTAAAGTTAGAGTTTGAGTCTCTAAACAGTATCCCGATCAATTTTAAAAGATTTTTGTGGGTCATTTGTGTTGCAAATACAATGTTGTTGAACTACATTTATTTAGAAAGGAGAAACCTTCAATCATGGTGGAAATTGAGTGGATTGGCTGAAAGTTTACACGTTTAATTTTTATCTGTTTTTAAAAAATTTAGATGTTATAATAATTTGTATAATCTCAAACATATTCGATAATGTATGATAGATAATGTTTAGTAATGAATACTAATGATCGATAAATTTGATAGTATTCGTCGAGCATCGAACTATATAGGACAAATAGTATTAAACATTCAATTGATCATAAAGTCTCAATTTTTTAAAACCTATAAGATTTTTGAAAGTCCCCTAAAGTTGATTTCTTTCGCAATAATCCCAAAAGTTTGTTGAGTTTTAAAAGACCCCATAATTTTAATTATTTCTTCTAAACCCAAATAAAATTTAAAATAAACTCAGCGGAGTCAGCGGTTGCAATGGAAAAACCCGCCAGGAAGTGGAGGGTTTAGCAATTAGCATTATCCACTCACCAAATGGCCACCATACACCACCACTCGCCCCTCATCAAACTCACTTACTTGCCCGAGTCAGCTCACTCCGGCTCATCCAAGGCTCGGATAATCCAATGCAAGAAGAAATCGGATGCCGGCTCTCTCTTCGAGGAGACGAAGTCGGGTTTCGTGGACTACGACAGAGGCCAACACGAGGTCTCCACTCGAGTGACCGGACTCCGAAAATCCGATATACCGAGACGGTACCGTTTAAGAGTGGAGGGCGACCGGTTCCAGATGGACTGGACGGTGTCTGAAGTGGTCGACAAAGTGTTGGAGCTTAAACATTGGGAAGATGTTGAAGGTGTCTTGAACCGATGGCCCGGCCGGTTCGCTAGAAAGAACTTCCCTTTTCTAATAAAGGTACTTCATTTCATTGCCTAGTCTCAGTTATGTTACCGGGATAAACGTTACTGTAATGTAAATGTACGAGGTACGAGGTACCGGACTGATAACATTACTCAAACGACACTTGAGTAGCATTTACTGAAGTTTTGGTACGGTACAATGTCACATATTATGAAAATTTGGTTCTTTCGGTAACGTTACTGAGACAATATTGTATCAATACCCTTATTTTGATACTGGTTACAATGAAAGCTTATAACGAAGGGTATGTAAATATTAAATTTTGGAACTATTAGTGTTACACCATTTCTGCATTTCTAGTATAAAATATATTCAGGCTTTAGTGAATTTCTGGATGCAATTTGTAATTCCATGTTCTATAAGGTGCTGGCTAGAGAATTAGGTTGAAAGGATTGATATTTTTTTCCCCTTTATTATTGAAGTTGTAGTCAGGAAGTGACTTTCTCCTGTAACTTTTGCTTGTATTAGGAGCTGACGCAAAGGGGTTCTATTGAACATAGCATTCAAGTGTTCAATTGGATGAAAAATCAGAAAAACTATTGTGCACGAAATGATATCTATAATATGATGATCCGTTTGCATGCAAGGCATAATCGAACGGATCAGACACGAGGATTGTTTTTTGAGATGCAAAAATGGAGGTATGCTAATTACTATTGCCCTTCTCTTACATGTGTCTTAACTTACAAGGTGTATTGAAGCTACTAACTGATGTCTAGATGTAGTTATTGTATGCCAAACTTGGTATTAAATCTGATAATAAGCTTCCTTTCTGGATGATTTGATATGATTTCTGAAAAATGTCAGTATATTCTATATGTGGGAAACTATTTCTAGTTGGAATATTTTAATAACTTAGCTGGCTTCCCAAATAATCATTGGTTATTGACTGATATGTTGATTCCATCTTTTTCATTTTCCTGCTAGGTGCAAGCCGGATGCTGAAACTTACAATGCTCTTATCAATGCGCATGGTCGCACAGGTCAATGGCGTTGGGCCATGAATATCTTTGATGATATGCTGCAAGCAGCTGTGTGTACTTTAATTTCCTTCCCTACTCAATCTTTCTTGGTGTTGAATCCTTGATGTGAGCTTCCTTCTTTTTTTTTTTTTTTTTTTTTTGTAATTGTTATTATTTTTATCGTTGAGAACAGTATTTTGGAAAAAATGTTGAGAAAATTGCATGATATAAAGGCCTTCAGTAGTGATTATAGTAACCACTATAATTGCAGGATTAGATCTATTTTCTATGTATCACATTGTTTTAGTGTTCTTTTTCCAACAACTGGAAAAGGGATTTTGCATCATCTTAGTGATGGGTGTGAGGACTTACTTTGGGTTTGTAGGTTTTTCACATGGAAAGACCAGGAATACAGTTATGATGCTTCTTCACGTCTAAATGGAGATTGTGAATTTTTATTACTATCCTAAAAACTTGTATTTATCATAGATGAATCTTCACTGGGCGCTTTGTAAGAGGCACTTATCCAATCCAAATCCTGCTTTCTGAATTTCATGTCTTTTCTTCTGCAATACTAATTGCCAATACAAATTTAGCTTCATATTGTATAATCTTACCTCATAATCCCATGTATAATATTAATTGTTAAAACTAATGATGATTATTGTTTTATGCTCGTTGATGTCAAAATAGGAGTCTGAAATGCAGCATTGGCTGTCCCATCACTTTATCACTTGGTTTGAAAAGTTTTCATTACAACTTCAACCACATTAATTGACATAATATGTGGTAATCCTAAATCGTGTTCTAGATTTTGTCTTTGCATAATCATGTGGCTAAAGATAAGCATTTATGGCTTAAGTAACTATATGGACATAATTATTAATAGTATTTTTGCTGTAGCTTTATGTATACTGATTTTTTTGCGATTTAATTCTTTGGATATGTGTATCATTGATTACTTTATTTCTTCATAAATTTTTCTGCGTTGTATCTCATTTTTAAAAGATGTATGTGACCTCAATATTTATATGCAGATTCCTCCTAGTCGATCAACGTATAATAACCTGATCAATGCTTGTGGATCTAGTGGAAATTGGAGAGAAGCTTTGAAAGTTTGCAAGAAAATGACGGATAATGGAGTAGGGCCCGATCTGGTGACTCACAACATTGTGTTGTCTGCTTACAAGAGTGGGGCTCAGTATTCAAAAGCTT
Organism: Bursera bipinnata; assembly: GCA_026225755.1. Classification (NCBI taxonomy): domain Eukaryota; kingdom Viridiplantae; phylum Streptophyta; class Magnoliopsida; order Sapindales; family Burseraceae; genus Bursera; species Bursera bipinnata. The sequence goes on from JANKKC010002667.1 coordinate 17,714, forward strand.
TGTCTTACTTTGAACTTATGAAAGGAACAAACATTCGTCCTGATACAACCACCCATAATATTGTGATATATTGCCTAGTAAAGCTTGGTCAGTATGAGAAAGCTATTAATTTGTTCAATTCCATGAGGGAGAAGAAAGCAGAATGTTGCCCTGACATTGTAACATTCACTAGCATAATACATTTGTATTCTTCAATTGGGCAGATTGAAAATTGCAAGGCTGTCTTCAATACAATCATTGCAGAAGGTTTAAAACCTAACATTGTATCATATAATGCCCTACTGGCTGCATATGCTTCACACGGAATGAGTAATGAAGCATTATCTGTTTTTAATGAAATAAAAAGAAATGGTTTTCGCCCAGATGTTGTATCATATACATCTTTACTAAATGCTTATGGAAGGTCACAACAACCTGCGGAGGCCAGGAAAGTATTTGACATGATAAAGAGAAGCAAGTTGAAGCCGAATCTTGTTAGTTATAGTGCACTGATTGATGCTTATGGATCTTGTGGCTTGTTGGCTGAAGCTGTTGAAGTTTTCCGTGAAATGGAGCAAGATGGTGTTCCACCAAACATTGTGTCAATATGCACCCTCTTGGCTGCCTGTGGCCGCTGTGGACAAAAAGTGAATGTTGATGTTGTACTTTCAGCAGCTGAGATGAGAGGCATCAAATTGAATACAGCTGCATATAATTCAGCTATTGGAAGCTATATGAATGTTGGCGAATATGAGAAGGCTATAGCTCTGTACAAAAATATGAGAAAAAGAAAAGTCATGCCAGATTCTATTACCTATACTGTCTTGATAAGTAATTGCAACAAGTTGTCAAGATATGGTGAGGCACTTGAGTTTCTTGATGAGATGATGGCTTTAAAAATTCCTTTGACCAAGCAAGTTTATTCATCTGTAATCTGTACCTACAGCAAACAGGCAAGTGATTTGGCAAGACATGTTTCTTAATTGTGTTTGTGCGACATAAGGAAATCTAATTTCTCTTGTTTCTCTTCCTCTTTTATATTAATATCTAGGGGCAAGTCGCAGAAGCAGAATCCATGTTCAACGAGATGAAGATCTCTGGTTGTTCTCCTGATGTGGTTACTTATACTGCAATGCTACATTCTTATAATGCTGCCGGTCAGTTAGTAACTTAAAACAGTTTCTTGATCTGACAGAGATGCAGATAAGATAAACTTCTAACTTGAGTTTCCCCACCCCGACTTTTTATTTCAGAGAATTGGGAAAAGGCGTGTGAAATCTTTCTAGAAATGGAAGTAGTTGGTATCCAACCAGATTCAATTGCATGTTCAGCATTGATGAGAGCTTTCAATAAAGGAGGCCAACCATCCAAGGTCCTTGTTCTGGCAGAGTTTATGAGAGAAAAAGGAATCCCCTTTAGTGATGCTATCTTCTTTGAAATGGTATCAGCTTGTAGCATGTAAGTTGCATGACTGTACATATATGTTGTATAAGCAGGAGTATGTTTTTCTTTATTGAACTTTTTCTGAAGAGATACATTTTAAACATTTTTCAATAGTTGAAGGATACTCATATGGCTAAATACATGGAGGCTAGGTATTTTATCTATATGCCTATACTATGATACTCCCTAAGTTACAAAAAAGGGACCTAAAGGAAGGGAAAAAGTAGCAAGGGTTGGTACAGCATCACCTGTTAATGTAGGTGTGCTAGTAGTATCTTGGCTTTATTTTGTCTTCAGTTCTTCTTTGACTTGTATCCTCTTGTTACATGGATATATTGCTATATGTAACCAAGCTGTTAGTACACAGGACTAGAGCAAAGTGCCCCTCCACATGGATCAGTAAACTCAGGCTATAGCCCATGGCCGCAGCCCCAAGAATTAATACTGATGGGAGTCAAACCTTGGACCTTATGTTAGGCACCAGAGTCGACTGACTTTATCACTGAGCCAATCCCTTAGGATTCCTTATTGCATGGATATAGAAACTCCAGTAAATGTTTTTCTTTGTAAGAAATTATTCCTTAGTCCAATCTGTTTGATGAGAATGCTTCATAGATCTGGTATGATATGTGGTATATCATTGTACCCTTGCCCAATTGGAAATTAATCTATGAACTTTTTTTAAAGAGTACAAGATTGGAGGACGACAATTGACCTCATCAAACTGATGGAGCCATCACTTCCAGTGGTTTCAATTGGACTTAGTAATCAGCTTCTACATCTCCTCGGGAAAAGTGGGAAAATTGAGTCTATGATGAAGGTATTTGAATCTCTTTACAAGTTTTTCAGATAATTTATTTTCGGGACAATTTCAAATAGTACCCTTGTGTTTTGACATAATCTCAAGTAGAAAGTAAGTTTATCATTTTCATCAACAAGACCCCTGAGGTTTGTTTTTTTTAATTAAGTGCTAATTTTAACCCTTAAAATACAGATTTGCCCCTACTCAAAATTTTTTTCTTAATTTTAAAAAAATTTTAAAGTAGAAATTTTAATACATATTGCCTCTACATATTTCCTTATTGATTTTATTAATAAGTAGA